>JAOBAT010108413.1:0-14880 GCA_026413305.1 Hydrozoanthus tunicans
CTGAATCAACATGTTTAACCGCCATCTTGAAAAAACTGGCACGCGCGCAAAGATCTCTGGGATACGGCATTAAAATTAGTCATGCGTGCGTTCAGAAATGACGTCACCAGATCACCTGGAGTATAAGCAAATATGAAAAAAAAATTACCACAAATGCTCCCACAAGTCCAACTCCTGTGACGCACAGCCCGGACTCGGGAGGTCGGGCTCATAATGCTTCAGCACTTTGTCTTTGGAGGCTCTGTCCAGTTTGTGTAGGTTGGCTGGGATGAAAAGAAGACCTCGCAGTGCTGTCTCCGACACGCCATCGAAGCGAGGAGGAGTTGCTGAAAAAAGGTTGTCCAGGAACGGAATGAAAACGGCCAGTCTGAAATATCGAACAGGATTCGTGGCTTGCACATTGTTTTGCAGTGTCCACACCTACGTGGGATGGCCATCTTTTCTCCTGCTACTAGTTTAATCTGTCCGTATGCCTCAATAACATCGAGTGTGGAGCCCTGAAGGGAACGACTATGGCTCTTTGTGTACCCCAACAGATACAAGGCAGAATGGAATGCGCAAATAAATTGCGGTGTCTTGATCTTTTGAAGAAAGCCCCAGGCTTCGGTCTTGGACTTCAGATCCCATTTCGTACATCGTATCTCTGAAATGGTCTCCAAACACGGAAGCATAGGCTGGTAAAAATCAAGAAAATCTTGAAACGCCGTATGTCTTTCTTGTCCAGTCACCCGACTAGATCAGTGTAGTGTCCTCATAAGGAGGGGCTTATTGTAAGCTTGGCACTCGGGTTTCGCAAGTTTTTCTTTCAGATGAACACACACCGTGCACTTTGCGAATCAGCTTTGCTGAAAAAAAAATTCAAGCAATTTGGACGAACAAAGCCCGGAAAACGCAAAATAAGTAATATATTTACAATAACGTGATAGAATATACATTTCATTGGTGAATTAAGATAGCAATTCCCGCGAGAGTAAAGGTATTAGGCATTTTTTTGGCAATTGCGAGACAACTTGTACGAGGCATTGCAGCACGTAAACGTCCCATGCGAGTCGCTAGAATCGATGCGAGAAAAAATGAAAGATTTCAAAACTTTTATTTTACCTTGGTTATGACTACAGAAGGAAACTCCTTCCTCCACTGTTGGTAAAGAAAGGATGTCCTCGACAGAATTGGCCTTCCATGCATCTCTTCACTGTAAATTGAGTAGACTTCTCTTTTTGTTAAGCACGATGACAGGTTCCTTGATCCATCGTGCGGCATGTAATCCGCATTACGCGAAAATTTCAGAAACCAAATCTTTGCCAAATCGTACCCTGGCGAACTTCCGCTTGTTCGCGGTTACGGTTTCATTTGTTGTTCCTCAAGTAGTTTCTTTTTCCTTCCTTAAAGCTTGAGATGTAAAGAAAGTAGGATGTGGAATTTTGCACAAATATCGTGTGAATAAATCTTGTACAAAGCACTCTCTATGTTGTCAACTGTTTGTTGTATCACAAGAATTTGCCATGGGCTGTCTTGTCTACCTTGGCAATCGACAAAAGCGAACATGAAATGCACTTTTGATTCAAATGACATCTTAAACTGCTACAAAAATGCAAAACTTGTTATCATGATAAACTCCCGAACGAAGCACTTTGAGGAGAGTAGTTTACTAAAGGTAACACAGACATCTAAACTAATAATGCAAACGCCGCACCAAGAACCACTACAACCAAAGTTTTCATATCGACAACAATATTTTCTTAACTTAGAAAATACAGTGAAAATTGTTAAATAGTTCGTATAATTCCTATTCTATGCTCGTTGCTGTTGGCTAAAAAATTGTTTGAGAGGAGAAGGCGGTGCCCATGAATGTACAATACTTGTCAAACAGGTTGTCTTTGAGACTCCATAGACTACGCGCCATTCTTGATTACCGGTAGTCGGACAACGTTGTATAGTGTTGTATAGAAACTCAACTCGTTCTGCCTGTGGCATCAACCACATGTTCCGTCTACAGGCGACAATTGCCGAAACCTCGAGTGAATCGAGACAGCTTGATTTGCAACAGCCTTTTCCTTTCTTACAAATCTGTTTTGTCCATAAGCCTTTTCTGCAGGCGTCTCTCTAAAAAGGGAATGAAATACGTACTTAGACTGACCATAGAAATGACAACACTCAAAATAAGAAGAAGTTTAAAATCAAATTTTTTTCAATATTTATCTATTTGATATAAAATTGATGTAGAAACTTTGCACTTGAAATTAGTGTCCAATTATCTTCCAACTAACTTTTCTCTTACTGGTTACAATGGTAACGAAAGCCGCAAACAAATGTCAAAACTGCAAAACTCAGTGTCGACACCAAAATGTTGCAAACCGTAAATAATGACATTTCACTTGGCGAGGTAATTGCACTTGATCAACTACTGATCACGTAAACAATAAATGTTGCCGTGTTAACCACCTCGAGGAATCTAATGTTCTAAAGAACTCCAGAGCAACTATAAATAATTACAAACATAAATTTTGGCATCTCCGCAAAACTCACAAAGTAAAATAACTGGGTTGCACACACTTTATTTCACCTTTGTTTCATCTTTTCCTGTTAGCTTTTTCCTAAATTCTTTTCTAAAAATGCGTAGCTTTCTAACTCGTTGGTTGCTTCCTCCTAATAAATAAACGAATTTTCATTAAGAACCAAACTTGAATATCAGGTATAAAGGTAGTTGTAATCACTTTTAATGTGACAAGATATATCCTCATCGCTCAAGTGATTCATTAGCTTCAGTCTGAATGAACCAAAAGTCCATTTGAACTTGAAACTGAGGGGTCGTAAACAAGTCCATCAGGGCTTGCTCCGAGATATCTATCTTTTGGGTTTATATAAAGTCCAGAGGTGCAAACAGTCAGCCCTTGGTGTCCTGAATTTTGTTGCAAAAAAGTGTATTCCTGTATTATTTCTGGTTCTTTCAAAAGCCCCTCCTTCATTGACCTTGTTGGTTTTACTGAACTATACATACTTTCTTTCACTGCTTTTGTTGATGAAGTTGAGGTCTTGAGTGCTGCTATTCTGTAGCACCTGGAGGCAGTAATTCTTGATTTTCGTTCTGCATACCAGTTAATATTGTTCGATTGACCACGAGTCTTTCTCTCAATTTCAACAGCAGCTTTTTGCGACACAAATAATTTTTTCTTTATTCTTTCACAACTATTTTTAATTAATTCATCCACTGACACAGGGTGCTCTTTGATCGGAGAAATAATCTGAAGAGATGAATCAGTGGGACTTGACACTTCTAGACTAGATTGACACTGATGACTCAGTTCACTCTGTGGTTTGTTTTGTTCCAGACCAGGTAGAATATGGCACCAACTTATAAACTGTCTTCTGCTGAAGGTCTTTGAGCTGTGTTAACATCTCTTCCAGTCTTTCCTTTGGCCATTCCCGTTGATGAGGTGCCCTGACATCTGCACCTGGGGTAAACATTGTTTGTTGCGCTTTTTCTCTTTCGCATAGTCGTGTTTACAGAATTTCATCTGTGAGATTGGTTTTACTGGGCCCTTTCTCTTTGGTGGCACACTCCAAGTACATGGCTTTGAAGTACAGGACTCATCTTGCTGCCATTGGATTTTTGTCGTGTTACCTCATCCAAAGAGAAAAGGGTAGCAGCAACATGATTGCACCTTCCATCTATGCCAGCTAGACACGCACACTTCCCTCTTAACACAGAACCAAAGGACGAAAACACAATATAACACATATAAATCATATTTTTCTTCACGGATTGTAGCACTTTGCTCTTGATATAATGTTTTCCTTCCTTTCTTTGGTACACAATGGATAAAACATGTTTCGGTTTATAAAAATTAAAACCCTTCACCAACGGCTTTGCTGTGGCTATTTTTTTTACTTGAAACAGTTTCGATCAGAAAACGCCTAACAGTGCCAAATGTTACTTTTGGCATCGACGCTAAGCTAGTTTGATAGCCATCGGAGGGGAAACTTTCTGTTGCACATTGGTTCACTCTCAGACATCAATCCAGCCTCTGCTTTTTTCGCATTAGATTGATGCCACCATCTGGATCCCGCAAGTACTTCCTATCCAGACCACTTTTGATGTAAACATTTACTCTAAGTTATTGGGAAAAGGAATATTTAGTTTGAAAATAAAGTTTAAGAAGAACTTCTATCATGCAACCTTCGCTGCAGATCGTTTTTCAGTCGTTTTAGCGTCTCTACACAACAACCAACGCTTCAAAATGGCATAACTACATTCGTTGACCGCTTTCTGGAGTTTTGCACCAGGATTATCTTCTTCATAAATAATTTAATTAACGAGATCACTCGCTTTCTCCAAATTTTCAAGACTATTCGAGGGCCTGATCTGTAATTGGCAGTCGACTACGATGTCTTTAAACGCTGTGTCCGAGTCAACACGGTAAAATCCCACTATAACTCTAATTATGCCAGCCGCCATTGAACTGCACTGATGTAAATCTTGCACGTGGCTGGACCATTCTCGCACCCAGAGCCCAGGCGTTATGCCGCTTGGGCTCTGGGTACGAGAATAAACTTTTACCTTTAGCCAAAAGCTATTTGTTTGGGAACGGTGGCAGTTTACGCGGCTGACTGACTTTAATAGTGCACTTTATAGTTTTTTTGCACGTTATAGGTTGCAAAACAAACCTTTACAAAGATTAAAAACAAGATTCTAGTCCTTTCCAAAATAAAACAGTTTTAAAAGATGTTTGCTACCGCTCTCAGTTAATATTTGTCAGTTTTCAGCTGCCAACAAAATTGTCAGTTGTCAGTTCTTTTTTCGGCTATTTGTCAGTTGTCAGTAATATTTTTGCCCAATTGTCAGTTGTCAGTTAACCCCGTTCAGACCCACCTATTCGCCATCATCGAACACAACACGTCCCTCCAAACAATCCCATGAGCAATTGCGGCACGCATTCGGTACCAGTCTCATTTTCGGTTCTAAAGTGGCGAATTTTTCAAACTTTCACGAGTTGTTTTGGCAGTATAATTTAAGCTATAAGCAGAAGAATAAGGCTGAGCGAAGCGGACAAAATTTTAACAGTAGCAAATTAGATTGTAGCTGCTGGTGTGAATGCATTTTTTTCTTTGAGCAAAGTCTTTTAAGATAAACATATTGATTGACAGGCTAGCGCTTTCCGAAGTTGTTTTCAAACTCTGACGAAAATCTCAAGATTCTGACAGCTTTACATTTGATTGGCGTTAAAGCGCACCAAGACAATAGCATTCTGCCCTATATTCATTGAGAAGTTTCAACTCTATACGGAGGGGGATCGGTAGTTGCATGCATGAGGTGTTATGGAACATAAAACCGTGTGTTTATAAGAGCTTACTAGTACATGAAAACAAACCTTGTTTTGATTCTGACGGTTCTTGATCCGTTTGAGAGCAAAGTTGATTATTTAGGTAAAGAAAATAACGTTCGCGTCATTAATACAATGTTTCTATACAGAACTGTTAAAGTATATAAGATTTTAGGAAATGACACGGTAATGTGATTGTGTTCCTGAGCCCAATGCCTGCTGCTAGAAAATCTTCATCAGGTTAATCATCTGCACTAAAGGTGTATTTTCTGTGATATACAAATCTTCGATGTTTTGAGATTACTTATGATATTGAAATTATCTATAAGCAATGTTTTCCTCTGATAATTTCATTAAGCTTGTCTAATATCAGGTGAGCTTTTCGATTCTATTTTGTAGACAGTTCTTGTTTCGGTACCATACGTCTAGTAGTCCCGTTTTAAATTATCTCTTCTCTAAAGGTTCTTAGTTGAATAGACCAATAGAAAACAACTACTAATTCGTTATGAGGGTCTTCATCTAAGTCTCATACGCTCTCCGAAGTGGCTCTTACCTCGTCATTCACCTGCCCGACTACAAAGCTTTCGTTATCGTACTTGGGCCTGAACGCCTCTTCATACCACTGGGCCATGATTTCTTCCTCGACCAAGGGCATTGCAGTTTGCAGGGTTTTGTAATTTTTTTTTCTCAACTTAACGTTTTCCTCTGTAGCAACGACGGCATCCAGATCTGCACGCTTTGAAGTAGTCCAGGCTGATATGAGCTATAGCGATGAAAATAAGTTCATTCAGACAGTGATAAAGCACGTAGGCTTCCTGTTCTTCTTTTTTCATTTCTGTCATGCAAAGAGTAAAAAATAACAACGCCGTTGAAAACTCGTTGAAGGTTCATTTTGTGAGATATTTCTTTTTAGTAGGTTAACTTATTTCACAAGTGACGTGATTAACACAAAAGTCGTTAAATTTCAGTTCGAAAGGGTTAGTTCTTTATAGACAAAAGTTCAATGGGCAATTAAAACTGGAAACAAATTTACCTGTGTGCCGAAGCAAACAGCTACTACAACTAAAAACAAACACCCCAAGAACAGAAACATTTACAGTTAGTTTTGAATCAGTTAAGCGCAGACCGAAGGTAAACAAGCATCTTAAGACATTGGCGGGAAACATGCATCCACCTTCTGACGTAACTTGTGAGCGTTACTATAAAAGCTCAACACTTGGCTCAACTAGCTCCCATACGTTCTCTTTCTTTTCTCTGCGATTCACGAAAAGCTCCTGAAGGACTTGTGCCTCTTCTATCGTTTCTACTTCGGGACTACGCCTGAAGAAATACGTTACACCATTTTTCTTGGCCCTCTTCAGGTACTTGACTGTAACTTAGGAGCTCGAGTTCTTTGTAGACAGTACTTAACTTTAAACTTACCGCGTGCTTTTTAGCTTTTAAGTCGCCGTTTTGATCCAATATCTCAAAGACAATTGCATAAAAAAAACAGATAAACAATGACTAAAATAGGTAGCATACTTGTTACTATTACCTGTATTTCTTGGTAACATATAAGTAGCAAACAACAGCGATTTTAGTACGAGTCAAGTAAAACGAAACCAATGTAACGTTGGTTGCTCAAACTGAAAATTGCCAACACATGCAACGTTTTAGGTATTTGATTTCTCCTTACCCTTTTTAACTCTTGCAGTTGGCTCTTGTCTTCTTTAATTGAGTTCCTGAAATTGGTCAACTGCAAAGATCCCTTGTACATATAAAAAGATGAAATTAGGTCATTCGAGGCACTCGGCCTTATTCACACTGGAATACGATAACTACATACATAACCCGTCAAGTTGGATCGAATTCAGGCGAATTTCGGTCACTTAATATAAACCAGTTGGTTATCTAAAATATAACAATTAGCACCAATAAAGTTTTCGTCGCAAGTCTGTGTTTCATGCAATGTTAAACAATTCTTTTTACACGTACCTCTAACTTGCACGGATCCGGTGCAGCATTTGCTGACTTCTATAATACAAACATTAACTTGATCTCGTAGTATTTAGTATTACGTCGTTTAACGTGAAATTCCTATTAAACTTTTTGTGTGGTGTTTGGATGATAGTTTTTGCGGTCTTATGTTTAATTTCACTTGTGAGCGACAGGCTTGTCACACTCGCCAGACGTCTGCCAACCGTACAAACGGTCATGAATGGTGTCCTCATCATCCTTGATGTGCAAGCCATCAAGGAACCGAAAAGCCGAGATAGATATTGAGGCCCGCTTCCGCTTCAAAATAAACTCACCGGCCTTATGGCGCTGAATCAGACCCTCAGTTATCTTGAAAAAAGGTTTGGACAGGCTGGCTACTTTAAATTGCCTATCAATACTGGAATCTCGCTTTCCCTGTAACAAAGTGTATATATCGTGTTTATGGAACTTGATTTGTTAAAAAGGATTTTGAACAAGAAAAAAAATGTCGCTTATTACATTAAAGTAAAAACTTTGCACAGTTTTAACAAAAAAACACACACGTGTTATAAAATAGCTGTTGTGTTGCAGTTTATCCCTTTAATTTTGTTCCCCCTCTCGTCACAAAATAAAACAGGGATGCTTAATCAGGTTCAGTGACAACCAACGTACATCAGATTAAAATTTCTAAATTTTTGTAATGAAACAAGCGTTATCATGTTTTAGAAAATAATCCTGATGTAACGTGCGCTCTGATTGGTTACAAATCTATTTTCTATGAGAGAATAGAAAATGGATTTGACGTCACACAGCTCAAGATCTTTTTTTCTCTATAGTTATTTTCTAAATGGGATAAAACAGCATCGGTTGTGTTTCTAGACAATTTTAGAAAATGGTTATGACGTAAGAGGGCACTCGAAAAGCAGAGAGAAAACTCGCCTTCGCCTCGTTTTCTCTCAACACTTTCCTCGTGTCTTCTTGCGTCATAACCATTTTCTAAAATTGTCTAGAAACACGGGCGAAGCTGTTTTATTCCCTTATTTATATATAGGAAAAACACAATAACAACTTTATGAAAGGGGTACCTGGCCTATATACTTCAATGCATCAATCAGAGCAAAGATTAGTTAGTTAATCAGTCCTCACATTATGTTTTGTACCACAGGGGTGATAAATCCGGTTTTTTTGTTGTGTCTCTGCAGAGTTATTCCTTATAAAGAACAACTTTATGAGAACAGCGGAGCTCAGATAGGCCAGAATTTAGGAACAAGCAAAAATGCAACCAGAAAGGGTTTGGAAACTCGTGATTCCATTTCTGCTCATAAACTATGTCTTTCCTGGAAGCTTATCAACTTTAAACAGGAGACCACATTCAAGTTATTTTTATGTATCTTATAGTGCGAAAATCTCTCCTTATCTACGCCGATACCTATGCCAAAAGCGGCTTCTTGATAATTTTCAGATCCAGTTGTAGACTCTTCCCCGAAGACGAATTCCAACATCGAAAAAGGTCTGTACGTTCGAAAAAAAGGAATCTCAAGTACACTTTGTGTTAACCTGTCGTTAGCAGTTGCTCAAGTGTAGAAATGCATTTATGCAAACGAGATTCAAACTGATTTTGAAATACTTAGAAGGCTTTCGGAAAATCATGACATTTTCGCGCCCTTTTTCAGAGACCGGACAGCGAATGTTCAGAATGCGAACACGGCCAAGAAACCGAAAACTGCCTGTCTTTCACCCGTCAAGCCATGTCAAAGTTGGAGAAGGTTGAAAAGGAGTTAGCAAATGACCATGTCGCACTTTGCAACATTTCGTCATTTTTCCAACCAATTTACGCCATACACATTAGTCCCTTGAAGGAAATATCTCAGTCACATCAGTATTTGGTTAAAATGTTTTCTGTGCCCTACTCTGTTAGTAAGATTAGTAAAATTAAAACACGCGCACGAACACTCAAAAACTAAACAAAAATAGCGATAGAAAAAGCAGATTTTCAGTAGCCGAGGAGCATCACTTACAGTTATGATTTTTTGCATTTTGCTTTTGAGTTTGAATTTTGCTTTCACTTTCGCTTTTGAATTTTCCTGTGGACTTTTCGCTTTTTTAGATTTTGTTTTTGATTTTGAATTTTGCATTTCACTTTAGTTTTTCATTTTCCTTTTCGCTTTTGGATTTTGCTTTTGAGTTTTTAGTATGATTGGGCAAAAGCCATTGTATGATTCGCCGCTGTAACTTTAACTTTAAAAGCTTTGTAGTCGGGTAGGTGAATGACGAGGTCAAAGCCACTTCGGAGAGCGTATGAGACTTAGATCAAGACCTTCATAATGAACTAGTAGTTGTTTTCTATTGGTCTATTCAACTAAGAACCTTCAGAGAATAAAAAGCCCATACCATTTATCACATACTAAGTGAGATTCTGGGTTTAATGCAAAATTAATATTTTTTATTGACACAGAGAATGGTTTAAAAATTTACCAAATTTAAATTTTAAAAACATTGGTTTTGAAATATCATGCGACATGATAACAAAGTCAGCCAAATGCCTAAAACAACTAAATCTATTCAGCGAAACAATAAAAAACGTAAACAATAAATAAAACTGTTTCAGTATATGAAAAGATTAAGTAGGAAAACTATAAATGTTCATATTTGAAAATAAACGGTGAAGACAGTTTATTCAAGCGATCGACTCCTCCGAGTCAGAGAGAACTTTCAAGCATTTGTATTTCCTTTTTGTTCCTTCACTTTCGTCTTTTTCCTTGCTTTCCATAATGGGAGATTGGTTTAAACTTTGAACAGATATCGAAATTGACCCGCCGTAAATTGCAGCTCCTTGAAAGAGCGCGAGGCTTTGTTGACCGTTCTTGCCATTTTTCGGCTGAACTCCCGACTGACCGGAACTTTCAAAATTTTTGGAGGATCTCATTTTCTCGTCGATTTTTGAATTAAATTCACAGGAAGTTAGACGGCTTAGACATGTTCAATTGCTGATTTTCCGATACTACAGCGTAATTAGCGACGCTTTGTAAATTCTTGTGGCCAGACAGCTGAATGATGTCAATGGGAGGAGTATTATTGTTAGTAAGTGTTTGCATCATCGTTTTTCGTCCGCTGTGGTTGGTGACATTCGAACCAAGAGAAGCCTTTCTCTGCCATAGTTTTCATATTAGTATTAAGTTTATTTTGGCCAACGGGTGCTCGTTTGAACCAAGGTTTTTCACTTTTTGATGAAAAAGTGTTTGTAGCTAAATAAAACGGCGCGTCGTCTCCATTCATGTCGTTTGGTCGCTTTGAAGCGTAAAACTTATAAACAAGAACAGGGCAGTTATCGCTACTTTGTGCCGCAAACATTTTCGGATTCACTTTCCTGACGTCTCTCAAGTTATCGCCAGTTCTAGTTTTAGTTTGTCGTTCGTTGAATTCTAAATATTCTTCGCCTCTTTCATTCCGGCAAAGCTTCACGTCTCCCCAGGTCATTTGTCTGTGTTCTTTGCATCCGCGAAGACCGAAGTGCAAAGTGTTGTTAAACCAAATCGTATTCAATAAACTCTCTGGTGATGAAGTTCCTAGCAACTTCCGTTCGTACAATAATTTGATTTGACTTTCGTTTAATGCTGTGGAAGCGTTTGGCTGATTGCCCTTCCCTTGCTTCTTCAAATCCCGTTGCTTTGCTTGAAGTGTCTTCCGTGCTTTATTTTCAAACACTATGTCTTTACAATACTATAGCCATAGCTTTTGCTCTTCAAATAGCGGTCAAAACTTGAGACGAAGGATTTTAGAGTACTCATCGTTGGTGCGTTTTTTCTTGACGCTAAGAATAAATTCACTCAAGTATTCATTCAACTCAGCTGGCGGTATTTTTTCGATTTCTCTTGTGTCCTCTTTTACGGTTTGTAGAAATTCAACCAACACTGACAGATCGCCTTTCGTTTTCCTTTGAGTATTGCTGTTTTCTTGTTCTTCTATAAATTCACTGACTCTACCAGCGAAAAACGAGAACAAGAGCCGCTTGCCATGTTTCTCTTCATTCGTCAACGAAGTAGATTTACAAGTTGTTCAACGGTGGGAAAGTTTCATATCATTCACACGTGATGACATGGAAATCGTGCGTCCTGATTGGCTGTTACGAGTTTTATCTCAATAATTCTTTTCATTTAAGAAAACGTTACTAAAATTATAAGATTAAGTCTAGATATTCTCGTTTAAAGCGAAGTCGAGTGGATATTGTTCCCAGTGTGCAAAATCAGACACTGGACACTCGGTGTAAGTATTATGTTTACGAAGTTTAAGTGTGAAACCAAATTGAACTAAGACATTTATGCCATACATCGACACAATTGAATTTCCTGTATTGTCAAAAAATTGAGTTTGGAAGGAGATTTTAAAAACGGGATCCTAAAGAAGTTTTGTTAAACAGTAAAAACGTGGTCATTTGGCGGTAGATCTAGTAACCCAATTAGCCCGTTACACAAGGAGAAACCAAACCTCCGCTCCACAATCTCACTTTAGTTTTTTTTTTTTTATTAGGTTGTTCAACCTCAGAAAAAAGTGCTAGTGCACTACGACAGTTTGGGCAGTTGTGGCCTTGAGTTCTTCGACTTAATAAAGAGAGTGGAGACAACAACCTCCACTCTTTTTACTTTCATTTTCTCCGCAATAAATGAACTACGAAATGCTTCAGGTCTGTCCATTTAATCTGGCTCAGCACTCGTCTGCGACACGGTCACATTTCACTTGTTTTCTCTACGTCGGTACTTGATTTATGTTAAACAATTTTAGATTGCTTAGCCTCTCAAAACTGTATATTAACTTCCATTTTTTATTGTCTTGTCAGGACTTTTCTAGGTAGCCGTGGTTTCGAAGGCGTGTGCTGGGAGGAGGGGGAGTTCTCTGAACCAAAACAATAGGACTCCTTTAACTGCGGTGTTTTTATTATAAGGTCGGTGCTAACATTAACTGTTTCTGTGGTTGAAAATTTAGAGTCAAACGCAAAAGCTGTGTATTGTATTTGTTAATAAGAATAATGCAACATGGGGAATTTCTTTAACTAACAAACATTTTGCATCTGGACTTCTACTGAACTAATAGTTTGAAACACCTCTGTTACCTACTGCATAATCAATATCTTTCAAGTTGGTGTTTTCACACGTGCGTTCCAAGTCATTTTTTTGAGAAGTTATTCGTTTACTATATAAGGACGAAGACGATTGATTCGACTATTGGAGTTGTGGTCTTGTGACTGTAAGTAAACATTCGAAAAAAGCGAAAGAGCGTTCCATGTAGCGCGACGAGCTAGTCCGCTTACCGAGCTTTTTTTTCCACAGCAACCTACTCGACGCGAAAGCGATGTGACAATGTTTTAAAAGTATTCCCGGGGGGGAGGAGGGTGAGGGTTCCTAGCACAACGCACCCGAACCTTGAGTGGGATTTGTATTGTTGATCAAAACTTAGGATAGAATTGAAATTGTTTTCAAATAAACAAAAAAAACTTTTTGTCTTTTTTATCCCCTTTACGTTTGGACTTCGTTTACAGTTTTTTGAAGGGCGATGCCATGATTTTAACCCTTTTTTTTTTGAAAAAAAGAAACCGAATGTTACCATTAAAAACTGAAAAGCAGAAGTTTTTTCCTTGTCTGTGTTTACTGGAATAATACAGTCTTGGCATCGCCAGTTGCGGGAGCTATTCAGAGTGTGCGAAAAATTAGTCGCATGCCTGTCGACGCTTTGGTAATTACTTATCATTGTTAGTATGTACCAAGACCTTTTTTTTTGTGCGTTCTGATTTGTTCCGGAAACATGGGGGAGACAACTAGGACTATTATTTGCAGTTTTGAGAAAGATTTGAAAAGGCTACTCGTTTCGCGGCGATAGGCTCGGAAAAAAGATTCACGGAAAAAAATTCAGCGTTTCCTTTGAACACAAAAAGGGCAACAAAAATGGGGATGTCTGTATTTAATGGTGGAATGAAGTTAGTTTTACACCGAAACTTCAAGAAAAAGTACAACAATAAAGTAAGTGCGGGCTTATCTTACTTGGGTGTGAAAACTTCAAATAAAACAATTTGGTTCAAACTTTACATTCACCAAATTTCGTCTCGAGTTAGTCTACTAATTTATCCTTCAAATGTTGGCGTTTAGCGACATATTTTCCTCCTGTTTGGATGATAAATGGTAAGTGATTCTTTCTCTTTAGGTGGCTGCTGAGTTAGCTGCGGGTAACGCACCAGACTTTTCCCAAGTAAGTTAACTTCTTAACCAGATAGCGCATTTAGGAAGGGGGGAGGTTATGATGTAACTTATACCGAACTGCTGTCGTGACTCGATCTGTGGTCGGGAAGTGAATCCATACTATTAATATTTTTATTGTTTTTATTATAGAAAAATTAGTGTGAGGCTTACCAACGACGTATTCTAATCTTTCACAACTCGTTCTTCAACGTGTAGGAAAATCCACGAGAAAGGAGGAAGAGACTGGCAACTTCTAACTAACCAAAATGTATTTATAAAAACACGTTTCGACCTTTCGGTGTTTACCATTTGAAAGGATAAAAAATTTTAAAATAACTTAAAATTTTTGTATACATACATCAATTTTTTTTTTTGCTTTTTCATTAGAGAGGCATCAAGTCCATACGCTTCAAGATTACGGAGGACATCATGCTTTGCGTCAACGTTGACTAAATGAGTCACTGCTGAACATTTGTTCTGGGTAGGAAATAAACACTTAACCCTGGAATCAGTGTGTTAATCGGCATCAAAACCTGAATTTAGCGGGCTTAACCATAATTAGAACGCTATTTTGTTCCAAAATTGATTCAACCTACTTGACGCAACAGCCACGCACTCCATATTTCAGTATGAAATGAGGTAAACTGGATAAATGCAATAGACACTGTGAAATATGTTTAGTTACAATACAGTAAGAATCTAGTGTTAGAATACACATAGCTGTGTATATAGGTCAGCTAAATTAGCTAGTTAGTTTTAATGGACAAGAAAGTAGATTACTTGTTGTGGAGCGCAGACTGTAGCAGCTTGATCGGTAATACAAGAGTTCCTTAGTATACAGAGGGGTGAGGTCATTAAGAGCTTTATATACTAACAGAAGAATCTTGAATTGGATGCGAAGGCGAACAGGGAGCCAGTGTAGATCAATTAGGACAGGAGTGATGTGGTCATATTTACTGGTATCAGATAGAATACGGGCAGCGGTGTTTTGTATGCGTTGCAGTTTTCGTAGCGTACAGTCGGGTGAGCCATAGAAGAGAGAGTTGCAGTAATCAAGTCTGGAAGTGATGAAGGCGTGAATAATTATTTTGAGACAGTCCTTCGAAAGATATTTGCGAATAGCATAGATGTTCCTAAGGTGGTAGTAGGAGGATTTGCAAATAGATTTGACCTGATCTTCTAGTCGTGCATGCTTGTTTAGGACTACTCCAAGGCTTTTAGCTGAATCGGCAGGTGCAATTCAGGGGTGGATCCAGGTTTTGGAGTGAGTGATTTCCACTCGAATACAAGCCTCATCTAGGGGGGTTTGGGGGCATGCTCCCCCAAGAAATTTTTAAAACTATAGTGCTCTCAGAGTGCTATTTCCTGCATTCTGG
>JAOBAT010108424.1:0-14880 GCA_026413305.1 Hydrozoanthus tunicans
TTCTTTTGTCCTACTTTTAAAATAATTTCGGTCCTACTTTTCTCCTACTTTTTCACCTGGGTGTGCTTGAAAGCCTGAAACTTGCACTCAGGCTACCAAATTTTACTTTGGGAGCCAGCTGGCTATTTAAAAAAAATTATTGGAGCCCAGCTTAAGGTCATAACTCCCTCCCTCAAAAGCTTGACACCCAGCTAACTCTATCTCTTTTATGGGCCATACAATGGTATGTGTGTCTTGGGGGGAATAGTGGAGTATTTCAAACCAGAATATTTATTTTCATTTTCAAATGTTGTCCAAATATTCATTATTTTTATTCTAGAGGCAAATATTCTCAAATATTCATAATCCATTGTTCTGGCTGGCCTAATATTCATAATTATTCCCAGGTCAAAACAGTAAAATATTGATATTCTGAGGCCAAAAATAAGCAAAAGTTCATATTCCAAGGCAAAAAAATGTCTAAACCTTGTTGAGCTGTGTCCATGGCAGTTCATTCCATAACTGCAAATTAAAGCATTTTGTTTGCTAAATATAATTTTATTTTTATTTGTGTTATTAAAAGTGCATTTTAAGTGATAGTCAAAAAAAATATTAGTAATTAATATTAAACCAGCCTTTGATGCAGAGACTTAACATGGTTTCATGTTGATTTATTCTACAGAGTAGCAACTTAAGGGAAATAATTGTTTAGAATTAAATAAGATATCAATTGAAACAAGCGACCTTTGATTCTTTTCAAGGGGAAGGGAACCATCCTACTGTGACAACACCGAACATCCTGATCACTTTAGGCTGAAATATACAATCTACCAACTGTTTATGAAAGAATCAGACTTCTCACACAAAGAGCTGTCCAAGGGTTTGTGTAACATGGCATATCCTGCTGTTATTAAAAACTATGGAACTGAGGTTTGTTATAAACATCTGTCATATCATAGTTAACAGAACCAGCCATGAGGGGGGATTTAGGGAAAAGAAAATTCTATCAAAGTAAGGCTAGAAAAGCTGAAATGTACTTTTTCAAAAGGGGTTCATAAGTTACCCTAAATCACAAATTAAAGCAATTGAAAGATTGAAAGAGGAACAGTGAAGGACTTGTAGAGTATAACGAAAAACCTTTTTTCCAAAAAGTTAGATGACTGTTGTAAGGATACTAAGCTTCACTGGTTCTACATTCACAGTCTCTCTAGATCTTTGGTAGCTGGCAAAGTGTTTGTTGCCTGAGGAAAATAGACATGAATAGTTTTGGTTTGATTTATAGTTCAAGAGTTAAATATTTAAAGTATTAATTATCTCGATAACCAAGGGCAATATCAATCTGGTAATTTAAATGTTTTACCCAAGGTCTTTCACTGTACAGATTGTGTGTAGCAAGGTCTGTGCAAGAGACTAAGGGCAAATAATATTTTGGACAGACCAAGCAAACAAGGTTATTAAGTAATGTCCGAGGAAGAACTAGAGAGGTCAACTGCTATGGAATGTAGAAAGGTGCTATTAATTGCAGTATTATTAAACTGTTGATCTTTGAAAAAGGACAATATCTTGATAAGTAAGCTGATGTATTTCTTTCCAGTCTGCTCACTCGTTCCTTTCTAATTGAAACATTTCTGCTTAAAAAATGAAAGGCTAAAATGTTTTTTTAAAAAGATTTTTTTCTAAAACGTTTTCGACACAGTGGTCACCATTTCTGTTTTTGAATTTAAGAAAAATTCTTATATGTGGGGAACATTGAAAATAAAAAAGGTTTTCTTTGCTTTTGTTTTGGAGTTCTATGATTGGCTTAAATATTTTAGCAGAAAAGAAACATTGTTTTAAAATAGAATTTCAATGCTTTTTATTTTAAAAATGTGTCGTTTGCTGGTCGATGTATTTTCATTATGAATCAAAGTTTTTAAAAACATTCTGGTGTGGGGAAAGCGAAATGCTGCAGAACAATGGGAGATCCTCTTGTTCCTATTCAAACCAATACTTAAGGTATTTATTACATGATAACTCAGTAAGCATGAACAAACAATTATTAGTTTATTCTTTGCATTCATGGCATTGCTCTCATTAGCAAGAATTTGATTTTTTCAATAACTCTGCAGTCCTATACCAATAGGGGAAGTTATTGGACCGATTTTTGACTAACCAACATACAGGATTTGACTATTTATATTTGAATAATAGATTTTATTAAATGGTAATTCTGATTTTTGGTCAATAACCAAATTTCCAGCATATTGATTGGCTGAACTTAGGTCAATAAGCTAACTGTACAGACTTTTTTGAGTTACGGACTTCAAAAGTCAAAACAATGTCTGGTGAATTTTATTATCCCCTTGAAAGTACAAGTATTGAAGATTGACCCGAGATAAGTTCTACAAGAGATGTCAACTGAAAATGATAACCAGAAAGGTAAAGCAATGAATGAAAACGTTCAGCGAATGGAGAAAGTCGTCAAGTTTGTCGTCGGAAATAAATGCTTTTTAATCAAACTAATCAGCCATTTAATAAAAATCTTAATAACCTTGTTTTGTTCGGTCTGTCCAGGAGAATATTTTGCCCTCGATCTTTATTATACAAACCTTGCTTCGCTCGGTCTGTACAGTGAAAGACCTCGGGCAAAATATTCTCCCCGACAGACCTCGCTCTTGGTTATTAAGATGTTTTTAATAAGTATTGCAAGACTAGTACCAGTAATGATATCACTGCTGCTGTGCATGATCAGTAATCATATCCAACTTAACCCAAGGTGGCCACCGTATCAGCCCCCGACATTCCAAGAGTTAAATTTGACACAATACGAGGTCAGGGGGTTATTTACAACATCATTGTGTATGACCCAGTTACACAGAAAGAGGCCGCCTATTCTCCTGCAGCAACTTATGGATGTAGCTTCACAGCTAAAGTTGATAGCTGTCAATCATTAGGTAACAAAATAATGCTTTAAAGTCTTCATATCGCTTCAATTTTAATGCTATTTTGCAAGAAGCAAACAGTAGACATATGCATAATTAATAGCAACAACAATAATGATTATTGTAGTAAAAATAATGATATTAAGTTAAGTATTTACCGTTGCAGTAAATTTTCCATTTTAATATATGATCAAAAAAGCTTAAAGTGACTTAATTAAGTGAAATAATTATTTGGTATAGATTTTTTTTACTCTGTCAGTGGATAGACCTTGCTAAATGATTAATTGCAGTGAAGAAATTTTGTCAAAATATTTTATGGTTCTTGGTATATTAACATTTAATGAGTCTATCCACTGAGGAAAAAAACCCACAATTTCACTTCATATAAGCACTTTAAAGCCAATAAAACTATCTCTGTGAAGAGGGTTGTTGATACTTTACTTTGCACCAGCCACTTGCATTTGAAATTGGTTTCCAGTTAGAGATAAGTAAAGGATATTGATGGCTGCATGGAGATACAAAATTTATCTTCAATTGGTGAAGTTGTATCAAACAAGCGAGCACAACCAAGTGAGTTTGATATCATTTCATCATAAGAAGAAGAAACCCATATCTCTAAACAACCATGCTATATATATATAAATTGCAGTGTAAGCTCATTTGCATTAATTTCTTTATTATTTCATAAGAGCATGAAACACTTAAAGCTTAATGAATTGAAAGATGACTTGGATGAAGATACATTGTAAAGTTGTTCAGTTGCCTCACAGTATGAGTTGTTGAGGGCCGTGACAATTCAACTGCTTACTGCTAGCAAGTGTTTTCCAGGTGATATGTAGACTGGCAAATCCTTTCAAGATACTGAGTGTGTTTCACAATGCCCTGATCCAATGCCTATTTATGGGCACAAGATCACAGCCTACACATTGCCTGAAGAACACTAGCAGTTAACAGTTGAAACATTGTGTTCCACAACAACTTACATCGTTAAACTATCAATCAATCTCACTAAGCACTCAAAGCTGGTATCACCACACATGTTGATAAGAATCATATGGGAGTGGGCAGTGTTTTCAAAATGAGCCATCTGTCATCACATCCGGCAACTCTGCAGTTCGTGACGCCGACTTTTTTGTCATTTTATGTATTTGCTTTAAAAAGAAAAACTCTAAGGCAAAGTGGATAATAAAGAATTTTCTTTGCAATGCCTACTTTCATGTCTAGGGAAAACCCAGGTGGGGGTACCAGTTTTAACATTTTGATGTCCCTCAGTGAGCCACTGCAGTTTATATATAGTTAATATAGATAGAGTAATGTACACAGCTGTATACACGAACTTTATCAGAACATGGTCTGTTTTTACAAAGATGTGGTGTACTTTTGATATCTTATCACTAATAGACACTGTCTATTGTAGGAGACCATGTTTTTAACAATGTGACATGATTTGTTAGTGATATTTCTAGACTGTGACAGCAAATTCTGTTTAATTTCAAGGTGCGACTGTGAATGAGGTCTTTTCAATCGTTGGTTCTGTTTTGGGCTTAGTGATGTGCTTCCTGGGACACAGATTGTTCAAACTTAGTGAGTTTATTACTCTCTGGTAGTTAATCAACCAATACTTATGTACTGCACTCGTTGTCTTTCTAATTTAAGAGTGCTATATTTGCTGACTTGTTTTACACCAAGCTTAGTGAAAGTATTAGCTTAAGTGTTCATTTGAAAAATTGGAAAAAAATCTAAATTAGTGCAAAGTAGATATGAAAACAGAGAACATTCTCAGAGTCAGGGTAAGCTTAGTTGATAACAAATGACTTTGCTATGTTGACTTTTGCTGAGTATAGGTGACCTTTGCTGAGTATGGCTGACACTTGCTTAGTATAGTTGACCTTTGCTGAGTATAGTTGACCTTTGTGGGGTATAGTTGACCTTTGCTGAGTATAGTTGACCTTTGCTGAGTATGGGTGACCTTTGCTGAGTATGGGTGACCTTTGCTGAGTATGGGTGACCTTTGCTGAGTATGGATGACCTTTGCTGAGTATGGGTGACCTTTGCTGAGTATGGGTGACCTTTGCTGAGTATGGGTGACCTTTGCTAAGTATGGGTGACCTTTGCTGAGTATGGGTGACCTTTGCTGAGTATGGATGACCTTTGCCGAGTATAGTTGACCTTTGCTGACTGAGTAGGTGATCTTTTTTGAGTATAGCTAACCTTTGCCTTTGCTGAGTTTAAGTGACCTTTCTGTAGGTGACTATCTTTGAACAAAACAAGTTTGTTTTTTTTAAAGCAGAATTCCCCCAGGAACTTCTAAAACTCCAGTACTAGTAAACATAAAACGATTTAAAAATTTAAAAGGAAGAAAAAACTTTAAGCTTGTAATTTTAAACAATATCTTTTATCAGTATTTTCATATTGGTTTAGTATTTTAATAGTTGCATTGTATTTTTCCCCTTTCACATCAACAGCCTTGTTTCTTGGTGGCTTGGTCAACTTTGCTTTTATTTTTTTCATCATCCTAACAAATGTCACTGACTTGAATCATCTAAGTAAGTATGACTGTGACATGTAAGAGGTAGTTCTCATTCACAAAATGTTTATTTATTCTTTATTAATTTTTAGAAAGTGTTTTAGTGTTTTATGTTTAATACATAAAATAATGTAGAGGACATAACAGTGGTGTGGACATACATATATGGTTTACCTTCGAGTGGAAAATGAGATTTCATGAGTGAACTTTTTACTATATAGATATGAGTGTTTTTTTGCGCTGATTTGGGCAAGAAAAAATAAATGACATCAGTGATAAATCTTCACTATTGAGGATATGGAAAATAAATCATTTGTATTATGGAAGTAACTATATTCGTATGAGAATATCTATTCATGAGTTGTATTTTTTACAGGAAACAGTCATAATCGTAGTAATAAGTAGTTAAGTGCTTTATGTTATGTCTAATATGATGAAGTTCTACTCTGTGAAGGTTGAAGAGATTGTTTTTAACATTTTCATCACTTCTCCTTACATAATATATATCATATATAGGAAATAGGTCTTTTGTAATGAGAAGATGGAAATTGATCAAATCTAGAAAACTACTAAATATGAAAAGCAAAATTCTCCTAAACTGGTAACAGGAAAAGTGTGGGTTCTAGTTAGGAGAGTTTATCAGTACATCAATGGACATGTTTGGGACTGAAATGGTTAACCATTCTTCAAGCTGCGTACGTATTCCTTTTGTCCAGTTTTTTTAACCTTTTCGAGAAAATCATTTTCCTGGTTTTCCACTCGTCAATGTTTAACTCAAATTTTTCTTAATCACAAGAGACATGACAATTCACTTGTCATACTTTTATTCTTTCTCAAAATGTGAGAGAATTCATTTGATATGTGTAAGATTTATTATGAAACAATATTATGGATCGAACAACACTAATATGAAAAGTTGTAGAGTTGAAACATTGTAGGAACCCTTTTATTTTTATTAGTAGCTCATGAGAAAAAAAACACAAGTTAAATAACCTCAGAGTGCAGAAAAGATTATCATGAAAATATTCAAATTTTTTCTTGAGTATTCCCTATGATTACCCCTGTGCAGGTCTTGATATTAACAAGGCTTCAGGTGACAACTCTACTAACTAGGGCCATTAATCGTACCTTTGAGTTATGATAAATTGTGCTAGATATACTTAATTGATCTCTAACGTAGCAGCAAGTATTCTAATCATATGGTTACAATAGTAAGCACTTTACACAAAATATTGTATTTCGATATAACTTTTAAGTTTGTCATATTTAATATTTATTAATTTGTAATGAAGCAGCCCTATAGTATCAAGTTTAAGTTGTGTGTTGTCATTGGTTAAGGCTAGCAATTGTTCCCTTAAAACTGAAAATCTTGGCAAGTTACAGTTTGTTCGTGAAATCTTATCATCTTTTTGTCATGTTGATGTGTTGCAGTATTTTGATTCATGGTCTCGCATTTTTGCATCACAGCGTCTCAGTTTCAGATTATTTGTTGCTTTCCAAAGTCTCAGATAGTCAGGGACTTACCTCTCACTACCCATTTAATTAGAAGCAGCATTGTTTTTATTTTGTTGTTGATGTTGTTAAATATGTCAGTATTAATCAATAGTATTATTTCACCCAAGGTCGTATGTTGTGGAGTTTTTTCATTGGTGTTTTCTTTGGTCTGGTTATATTTGCCATCTGGCTGTTTACTGAGTACACGATGCTGTGTCTATTGTTGAACAGCCTGTTTCTGGGGTTCCTAGTCGGTGCTACCCTATTTTTCACCCCTCTTGGTGAGTACAAGCATAAGTTTGGGTTTTGGTTTCATGATAAATAATTGGCAGTTGGTTGTTGATATCAGTTAAGCTCAAGTTAACTATTTTCAAGGTTTTTATAACATACTTTGTAATAATTGTTGTATCATTCCAAGCAACTACCTTTTTTCCCTTCTTTCATTTAAAAAAGCTTCTATTATGTTGAGAATGTTGATGTAGCTTATTTAAAACAAGTTCACGTTATTTCCTCTTTTAATTTGAAAAGTTACTCAAGATTTAACACCAAGTTTAGTTTACCTCAAGTGTTAAATTCTCCGGCTTGCTTATTTGAAGTTGTTACACCAGCAAGTTTGACCAGAGTTTCTCTTTCCTTACCATAAGCATAGGGAGCAATCATTTGACAATAAAAAGAAGAAGATTTAGGCAGGGGAGGAAATGAATCGCTCCCGCCCCCTCCCCCCCCCAGTTTTCTTTTATACATTCCAGTTTCAATACACCAATATTTCAAATGTTATCTGAACAATGATTTTTCCTTTTTATGTAAAAGAGTTTATACTGGATGATCAAATTTGAAATTGTTAAAAACACTGCACTTGTTTTATCTTGATACTATCGTGAAGGAAAGATACGTTTTGATAAACTTTAGAGCGGTGTTCAAAAGGTTTAACCAAAAATTAATTCGTTTTTATTGTGTCCTTTAGGTGACTATAAAGTATGGCAAAATGACTTCGATTATGCTTTGTTCCTTATCGCTGTTACAATCGTTGTACCTTTCCCAATGTTGCTGCACAAGAAACTGGTGCGTTCTCTTTTGGCAGCCGATACTGCTACAGCTGTTGCTACTGCACTAGAACCTCGCTTACTCGAACTCCGGAAAACATTTCGATTTAGCGGGGTCTCTAAACAGGCAAATTTATATTCACAACCTGGGAAAATTAGAATTTTGCCCAAATAAGCGGGGAGATTATTAAAGTTACACGTTAATGAGATAGACACATTTGTTCGTCATGTTTACATGATTCGGTTTTTGATGATGATTGATAAACTGGAGCTGTAAAAAAAATAGCAAAGCAAATAAATGCCGAAAAATTGAAATCTATGACAGCGACATTTTGTTCAGACGAAAATGCAACAGTAACATTAATTTTACACTAGAAAAAGCTGCGACAAGAAGACCAAAAAGGAGGACGAGCGACATCTGAACACCCCTTTGTAGGCCCACAACTACTGTTTCTGCTCGTTAACCTCACTCTTAATGCGCCTCTACCATCATTGATTACTGCTAATGCTTTTTTTATTCGTTAAGCATGATTTATTATCATATTTTCACATTTTTGCCTCAGCTTTGGTATTTTTCTTTTCCTTTTGAATGGTATCTTTAAGAACCGGTATGGGTGGTGATTTTAAGGACGATGAACTGTAGTAAATTGAACTTTAGCAATAATGTTGATGTTGATGGTAATAATAATAGTGTTAAGAAATGTAATAGCTACTGAGATAAAAAATAGAGCAAGTATAGATATACAATGTTATGATGACGATAATGATGTTGACGATGATTGATTTTCTTTTTTAGCTGAGTATTGTTTACACGTCAGTTGTGTCAGCATATGGATTCATTATTGGTAGGTTTTTAATAATGAGAAGATAGTGAAAATGAGTTTCTATGATATTGAGAGTGATATTAAAAACCTAATGATTTGTTATGATGTTGAAAACGAGAACACATTTGTTACCTAGCCAACAGCTTTTCCTTACCAGGTTCTTTTGTTACCGTGAATCTCCATCTTATCGACACCCACCACCGGGGATTAACAATTAGTAGTGTTTGCACAAACGTAAATGTTTCTTTTCTACTCACATTGCAAGGTCAGCCCGCCCTGGCGGGGCAACTGTAGAACACCGTGCCACCTAGAACCACCTTTTGTTCTTGATTGTAATGCACATCAATTTTTATAGAACGAGGAATGTGCAGTGATAAATCACCGTAGTGGTAGGGTATTCTGAAGTTAAACCCCCGGTTGTAATATGAGTGACCAGTGTTTGTGTGTCTCGCTCTCTGCATTTTTATAGAACGAGGAATGTGCAGTGATAAATTACCGTAATGGCAGGGTATTCTGAAGTTAAAGCCTCGTGGCTGTAATATGAGTGACCAGTGTTTGTGTGTCTCGCTCTCTGCGTTTTTATAGATCGAGGAATGTGCAGTGATAAATCACCGTAGTGGTAGGGTATTCTGAAGTTAAAGCCTCGTGGCTGTAATTTGAGTGACCAGTGTTTGTGTGTATCGCTCTCTGCGTTTTTATAGAACGAGGAATGTGCAGTGATAAATTACCATAGTGGCAGGGTATTCTGAAGTTAAAGCCTCGTGGCTGTAATTTGAGTGACCAGTGTTTGTTTGTCTCGCTCTCTGCGTTTTTATAGAACGAGGAATGTGCAGTGATAAATTACCATAGTGGCAGGGTATTCTGAAGTTAAAGCCTCGTGGCTGTAAGATGAGTGACCAGTGTTTGTGTGTCTCACTTTCTGCAGGTATTAACTTCTTCCTGCGCACAACTCTTCAGTACATCCTGCTGGACGTGATTCTGCGAGCTACTGATAGTAGTTTTAGCGGTGTTCTTGTCAAACGCCCCTTCCAACTCAGTGGTGAGTTACACATTCTTGACTGTTCATCCGCATTTATTCATCATTACCCATAATGTGCTGCTTTCTGATTAGCCCGGTCGATGTGGCAACAGTCTGGGGGATGCCCGACTTGGAATCCAGGCCGGACTTTCCTCCAGGGTCTTAAAATAATTGAGGAGAAAATGCTGCCTTTTCTCTAATAAGTGCAAACGGTTAGACTTCACGTCTTCTTAGATGATAAGGACGTTAAATCGTAGGCCCAGTCTCTCGATCTCCTAATGGGAAACATAAAAGAACCCCGAATTCGAAAGTATTGGGCTATCCGGGTGTAGTGGCCTGTCAACTAATGTTAACTGAGGTTAACTCTTAATGAATATCAATGTGAGCTATCTATAGCGGACGGTCTAAGTCCCCTCTGTATTTCACTGTAAACAGGTGCTGAAAAGCCCTTCTACAGCTTTGTAATACACTTGCATTTTGGTTTTCGTTTACACATCACTTACTGTTCATCTGTGAAGATTGCATCCTATAGCAGAATTCCATAACACTTGACAGTGTGACGTGTTCAGTGTGACTCTGAATGTGCGAATATACCGAAGTTCTTGGGTTATTGTTATCACCAGCCGTTGTTCTCAGAAAGAGTAATTAAAACGTGGTAACTTTAGCTGTTATTTTATGTTACTTATGAGTACCGTTAGCGCTCTGGTAAGCTCCCCTTCTCTAATAAGCCCCCGTCTAGAGCTTCAATTTTTCAATAAGCTTCCCTCGCAACATAAAGGTAAAGGAGATGAAGCACAAGACATATTGTTATTTGTTGCTATTAAATTTGTTTTGTATTAAGACTTCATCTTGTGTTTCTGTTTTTGGCTGTTGACAATTTGTAAATAAGTCCTCCCCCCCCATCTGTAAAAAAACCCGGAAGACGTAAAGTATATAAATCAGTAAGCATGCGCTTTTCCCGTATGCTGATCGGTTCCCGTAGCTCAGGATAGCAAGAACAGCCGCAGCTCATCAATACCGCTGTCTTTGGTCGCAAGTCAAAATTTGTTGTGACAGTAGAAATTTTAGAGATAAATGAAGGAGTTGTTCAGGACCGGCAAAAGAAAGTGACAAAAATGGATTTGCCTTAATTTTGTGGTATCTTTTTTGAGTTTATAAACGAGGGTGCGACGATTGTCAACAATCACGTATAGTCGATGTTGAAGCATAGAAATGTGAAAAGTTGTTTTGTTTGTCTGAAACAGCAACTTTTGTTTTTCAACTAATTTAATAAATGTTAAAACAGTTGTTCCCTCTCAAGGTCCGTTCTTCGTGTGTGATACACATCTTGAGGTTGAATACCGCTGTGATAAACCAACCATGCAGTACTCAACGCCCTGCAATGTTATCTCGATATGGAAGTTTATGAGCTTGTGACACCAAGAACAACTCTTTCCCAATAGTATCTCTAAAAGAAAAACTCAAAAACACTAAAAAGAGCACTGCTTAAATACGTAATCAGGCTTTCAGTACATACTAAGAAAATGTAGTCTAAGACCTTGTTTGAAAGAATGGAAGATCAAGGATTTCAGAGATTCGTCAATCTGGTTCGAAATTCTTGCATTGCAGATTGGATACTAAGTTGGACGTGGCTCGTGCTCTCCATTCTCGGCATAGCTGTTCAGTTTTACTTGGGTAAGAATCGGCTGGACTTCCCAAAGAGCCCGTACTGTGAAAACAAGCGTGTGCGCAAGTATTATACCCGGCCCTCATGGGGGACAGACGAGGAGCGGTTGCCAATCTTAATTAACGAATCAGGGTACAGCCACAATGATATCTGCTGACTAGGGGGTGCCGCGGGCTCACAATCGCGTGAGGAAGTACAACACACGGCTGTTGTAGGGGAAAGATGGAAAGCGGTTGCCAACTTTAACTAACAGATCAGCCACATTGACGTCTGCTGACTAGAGGGTGCTGCGGGCTCACGGGGCAACTAACAAGATACAAACTTTAATGTAGAAAGAATTATCTGCACAGTTTTTAAACATGTTTTAAACCACCTTTTTTACACTGAATTGCTGGAGAAATCTTTTGAAAATACTGTAATATATTATATTTAGTCTGGATCTTATAAGAAAAATACTTGTGGGATAAGATTTACTATTATAATAGAGATGTATTTAACTAAAGAAGTATCGATATGACAAAACTATATTTTTTGACAATTCACCGGGAAAATATGGTCCAATTTAAGCCAGTAGTTGATTTTCAAGAGAAATTAGTAATTTGGAACTATTGTAATTATCACCTTTTGAAATTCGTCTATTTTCTGGTAAACCAAAGCACGTTTTAGTTCCATCCTCGTTTTCCAATTAAAACTATGTTAGGCCCTGTTCATATGGAGGTGGGCCATCCCGGTAGGAGGGACAGCCCGCCAGGTGGGACGAATTTTTTCGCGTGTTCACATGGGAAAATTTTGTCCTGGCCGCTGGGATGTGATTTGTCACGTAATCACTGGCACGCGAATATTCGTACTCTACTTTATACTCGTTCACTCTATTTCCTCCTTTGGTGATCATGTTTTTGTCAACCTTCAGTTGCTCTTTCAAAGCATTTCTGCTCGTTTTGAGAAAGATCAGTGAACTTAGTTATCCGGTAAGGCCCTGGCAGTGACCGGCCCAAAGGTAAATCTTGGCCATGGAAATACGAACTTCCTTATATTGAGCAGGCATGTCAGTGTCAAAATCAAGGCCTTTGTACGCCATCAACGCTTTGTATTCCAGTAATGAATCGATCAAATTTTTCAACCATCTCATCCTCCCATCGGAAATATTTTCTATTCGTGTTTTCCTCTTTTGATGAGCTGTTTTCAAACACAGATGTATTTTCTGCAGCTTCCGCCATGATGCCAAACCACGATCGCACGTTTATTTCATTGCGTGAACGCATTTATTTTGGTCAGCAAATTTGTTTCAGCATGCGCAGTTGGCAGTTTTTCATCCCGGTAGGTGGGATGGGCTGTTCATATGGGACAGTGGGCTGGTGCGGCGCCAATCTGTCTGGCTCGGTAGCTGGGATCTCGGTAGCCTTGTACCGGGATCCCACCGAGCGGGCCAGCTCGCCTCCTCATATGAACGGAACAATGTTTTTGTATGGATAATAGGCGTTCAGCCGGATCTCGCTAAGCAGGCCATCCCACCTACCGGGCCCATATGAACAGGCCCTTAGTAACGTAAAGCACTTTACCATTTTGCATATAGGCAAGTTTACATTTTGTTTACATTTTTTGCCTCAATAGCATACACACTCCTCTTTCTAATTCAGCTACAGAAACAAAGCTTCTAAATAATGAAATGTTTCTATAAAAAAGCTTCTCTGAAAATATGAGATTGATATGCTGGCTAAACTTTCAACAATATGGTTTAAGAACTTTGAAATTTTACAAAGAGTTATTGGCAAAATTTTTTAGCGGTAGTTTCTTTTTTGAAACTTGTAGAACCAAAAGTTCGGTCGCGCAAAAGTTTGGATAAGCATTCTCAAGTTTTAAAGTGAGTTGTTGTTTATTTTTGTTCCTTCTCCGACTTAAGTTAAATGCTAAGAAGTAGGGTCTAAACAATGACGTCAACAGAAATTCGCCCAGAACTTGCAGTAATTGAGAAGTACAGAGACCGAATAATGACATGTGTGATGCAAAAGCAATACTTGACTTTAAATGTTCTACGTCTTCTCTGGCGCAACTTTAAAGTTTAAGAAATGTTTTTTGACTTAACTGCCGAATGATTTAAAGTCCATATAAAGCTAGCTTATTTTTTTAAGTACCAGATGAAAATAAAACCTTTTCTCGCCGTTCCTGTTACACTTTATAGACTTCAAAGTGCAATGATGACGTAGCAGGAGGTATGTGACTTAGCACAAGGCATCAAATTCAATTCAATTCTGGCTACAATAGTTACATTGTTATAACTTTAATCAATGAATTATTCCCTTGCAATTTTTTGCAATAAAAATTTTATGATGTTTTATTAACAGAAATGAAATTTTAAACACAAAGCACATAACGGCACTGCTGCTACGTCACAGGCTACCAGTCCCCGCGGTCAAAATTTACATTTCGATCTTTTTTTTTTATTAAAAAGCATACTTAGACGTGGACATTTTCTTTGGTTATTTGAATTTTGATATCACAGATGACAACAGTTTTAATCCAAACAGTTTGTGTTTATAGACTTGTATCGAAAGATTTTGACAACCCTAAGAAAGATTTTGACAGCCCTAATCTGTGGCACGCTGGGAAAAGCATATTCAATTTAGTTACTGACAAGCACGCCCCAGTGCGCACAAGGCGTGTGATGGCCGCCAAGGCGCCATGGATCACGCCACAATTAAAACAACGCATGCACGATAGGGATATTCAAAAGATTAAAGCAATTCGCTCAAAAAATCCTATCGATTGGGCAACATTAAAAAAATATCGCAATTCCGTGAACGATGATATAAAGAAGGCTAAACAATTATACTGTAACAATGCTTTTTATGAAAATGAAAAGAATATTAGAAAAACCTGGAATATTATCAATGAGCTTACTTCTGGCAAGCAAAGAGATACTCGCATTAGTGAAATCAAATCAAATGGATGTACAATTGGTGACTCTTCTAGGATATCTCAGGAATTTAACAATCATTTTGCCAGTATTGGGCCTGGGCTTGCTGCTGAGATACCGTGTAATACTGACACTAGTCGTTCTCACTTAGAATACATTAATTGTGCAGATCCTTCTAACAACTTTTCACTGCAGCACACAAATACTGCAAATGTGTTTTTTCTATTGTCTAAACTGCTCAATTGACACTGGCATTTTTCCCGAAGAGGTGAAATGTAAGGTGATGTCAATGCGGTAGTTTTCCTTGACCTCAAGAAGGCATTTGACACTGTGGATCATAATATTTTACTTACTAAATTAAATGCTTACGGCTTTGGGAGCACTGCAAGTGCCTGGTTCAAATCTTACTTGAAAAATAGAAGTCAACGATGCTTTGTAGATGGTCATTTATCTGAAATCAGCTACCTATCCTGTGGGATCGCTCAGGGCACCAT
>JAOBAT010108446.1:0-14875 GCA_026413305.1 Hydrozoanthus tunicans
CAAGTGTTCACGTGTACCGTTTGGTTTAACACGCAAGTGTTCACGTGTACCGTTTGGTTTAACACGCAAGTGTTCACGTGTACCGTTTGGTTTAACACGCAAGTGTTCACCTGTATCGTTTCGTTCAGGGGATGGTGTGATGGAGGCGAGGATTGAGTTACAGCATCTGAGCGTAATAGATAAACTAGAATTTGTTCCGGGGTACCTATTCACATCGCTACGTGTCACTAACGAGTCTCAAAAAGGACGAAACAGATGACTGGCACTGCAAATTATATCTTTGTCCAATCTTCTAATGGCATCTTTTCACTGACATCTCGCAGTATTCAGCCTTGCATCTTCACTTTTTTGTCTTTACAGTTTGGCTGAAGTTTTTTAATTGACTGGTCCTGAGATGTTTTAACCACAATTAAGCTCTCAACCCCAATCACTAACCCAGTAACCCCCTCCCTTAATCACTTACCAAATATAACGCCCTTTTTTTCACATCACCCAACAACACCCTCCTCTGATTACCTACCCAATGACCCCCTACAACACTCCCTCCCCTTCCCTTATCGTTTACCAACATTTCCCCCCAAGTCACTTACCCAACAACCTCGTATGAACGATAACAAGTTCCTGCACATCGTGAGAAGGATTAACATGCAGTTGAAGTTGAGAACAGCGGCAGAGGCTCGTGCGGCAGCCAAACCGTGCTGGTAACATCATTGTTGATTAGTTAGTAATGGTTGATAAGCTAAAGATCTTTTTTTATATTTCAATGATATTATGAGAAATAATGATAGCTATAATAATATAGATAGAAAAAAGGAAAAACAAGAAAAAAAGAAAAAGAAGAGGAGGAGGAAAAGAAGAAGGAGGAGGAGAAGAAGAACAAGAACAAGAAGAACAAGACGAAGGAAACGAAGAATAGAAGAAAAAAGAAGAACAGAAGAAGAAGAAGAAACAAGAAGAAGAAACAAAAAGAAGAAACAAAAAGAAGAAACAAGAAGAAACAAGAAGACGAAGAAGAAACAAGAAGAAGAAGAATTAAGAAGAAGAAACAAAAGAAACAAGAAGAAAAAGAAACAAGAAGATGAAGAAACAAGAAGAAACAAGAAGACGAAGAAGAAACAAGAAGAATTAAGAAGAAGAAGAAGAAACAAAAGAAACAAGAAGACGAATAAGAAACAAGAAGATGAAGAAGAAACAAGAAGAAGAAGAAACAAGAAGAACAAACAAAAAGACGAAGAAACAAGAAGACGAAGAAGAAAAAAGATGAAGAAGAAACAAGAAGACGAAGAAGAAACAAGATGAAGAAACAAAAAGAAGAACAAACAAGAAGAAGAACAAACAAGAAGAAGAACAAACAAGAAGAAGAACAAACAAGAAGAAGAACAAACAAGAAGAAGAACAAACAAGAAGACGAAGAAACAAGAAGTACAAACAAGAAGAAGAACAAACAAGAAGAAGAACAAACAAGAAGAACAAACAAGAAGAAGAACAAACAAGAAGAAGAACAAACAAAAAGAAGAACAAACAAGAAGAAGAACAAACAAGGAGAAGAAGAAACAAGAAGAAGAAGAAACAAGTAGAAGAAACAAGAAGAAGAAGAAACAAGAAGAAGAAGAAACAAGAAGAAAAAAACAAGAAGAAGCAGAAACAAGAAGAAAAAACAAGAAGAAGAAGAAACAAGAAGAACAAACAAGAAGAAGAAGAAGAAAAAGAAACAAGAACAAAAAAGAACAAGAACGAGAAATAGAACACGAAATTCCGCAGCTCCTTGAAGGCCAGAAATAGAGTGCATTTTCTCGAGGTAGCAAAGATTCGTTAAATGCACGATCACAGCTGAGAAACTTTCGAAAACGTTATTAAGTAACAATAAACTCTGCATTAGCAAACTACATAATACCTTAAAACTACAACAAAACAAAAATACACTCACCCCCACCAACTTCCTCAGGTAGAAATCCTTTCTGTCTGTGGTGAGTTTGTAATAAGTATCGGCAAACAAATAAATGTTGACCCCCATCCATAAAAACTGTAAGGAAAAGGAAAAACAAAGATAATTAATCTGATCTGAAACGTCAACCTTCAGGAGGAGGTCTGGACCCAAGTGAATCAAGTTGGTGATTAAATAATATTTCAAGAGCAAGAGTTGCACACGGTCTCTTTTTTGAACCTGTTTTTTTTCCCCTCTTTTTTTCAGATTTTGGCTCAAGGAGTTACGGGAATTAGACAAAAGAGCTCGCGGTCCAAATCAAGGTCTGCCACCCGAGACCTACGGTTTAACGTCCTTATTCGAAAGACGCAAAGGTCTAGCCGTTTGCAGATGTTAGAGCAACGGCAGCACCTTCTCCTCAGTTTTTTTAAGATCTGAGTGAATGTCTGGCACTGGAAATCGAGCCCAGGCCTCCCGCACGAGAGACTGACGCCTTACTGGCCGAGATAGATTGGAGCTTATAACCGTAACAGCAACAACATCGAACAGGAGTAGCTTGCAATTGACAACTCCCCTGATTCGGCCAATAACGGCACTTAACAACAGATTGTCTTTGAAGTTAAGTAGATCACTTGTTTAGTGGCTACTGCGTCGATAGGCAGTGCATGAGTGCATTAAACAGGAAGCCCAGGTAAGTTACCAAACAACACAGGAACCCCGCAAAATTTCGGAACATTATTGGAATCAATCAATAGCCAGCCGATAAATTTTTAACCTTTTTATTTTGTTCAGTTTAATGTGCTGATGGTATTCACTTAACAGTGTTCGTCCGCTTTTCTCAAAGCAAAATCTTAGGACTTTTTTAGGACTTTTTCAGGTAAGATTGTTTTTCTAGGACTTAAGCCATGGGACATCAACCATCAGATCTAGAACTGACCTAAAACATGTGTTTACGATATTGTGGCAAAGACTGCACGAAGCGCTGTACGGATCTCCAGGTACTGCTTGAAGCCACCCAGTAAGCTCTACCCTTTCGAGCCAAGATTCTTGGAAAATGCATTTCCCGGGTATTATTGACATTTATCAAATTACCATAACAAGAGAAAGCAAGAATTTAAGGACTTTTTAAGGACCGTGACTGATTTTTGTAAAATCTAAGGACTTTGAGGCCTCAAAGTCGGAAAAGTGAAAATTAAGGACTTTTAAGGTTTTTAAGGATTCGGACAAACCCTGACTTAATGTCATTGTTGCCAGCTACTGGTTACAATGGCATTTGATGGGTCACCGCCGCCGCCTGATTAGCATGGCGCCGGCCAGTGGGGGCTTTTAGCAACGCAAAGCAAAGCAACGTGGACGGCAATATCGACGAAGAAGGCTTACGAAAAACGCTTTCCCTTTTCGACCTTGTCTGGCTCGTTTGCCCTCTCTTTTGTTCTAGTGACGCTTTGTGAACAGAAAAAGATTTAAAGTCCCTATCAACCTTAGTTTTTTACTTTTTGGGTTAAAACTGTTGTCATCTATGAACTTAAAATTCGAATAACTAAAGAAAATTTCCAGGTCTTAAGGCCGGCGCACACTTGAGGTAAAGAGTTGAGCTGTTTGCTCGCGAGGCTATTTCCTCAGCTTGTTCCGCACGTGTGCGGCAAAATTTTAGTGAGATTCGAGCTCGCGAGGCAAAAACCTCACTAAAATTTTGCTGCATACGTGTGGAACAAATTGAGCAAACAGCTCAGCTCTTTACCTCAAGTGTGCGCCGGCCTTAAGTTTACTTTTTTAATAAAAAAAAAAAAGATCGGAATGCTAATTTTGACCGAGCAGGCCGCGGGGACTGGTAACCTAGGGCGTAGCAGCTGTGAGCTATGTGGTTTTAGTTTAAAAAAATTCATTTCTGTTAAAAAATGTCATGAAATTTTTATTTCAAAAATTTTCAAGGGATTAATTCATTGATTAAAGTTATAACAATGTGACTATTGTAGCCAGAATTGAATTTTTGTGATAAAAAAGATTGTCACTGCTTAATGCATGCTTCGTGCTACGTCATATGCCTCTTGCTGCGCCATCACTGCACGCTTCAAGTCTAAAAAATGTAACAGGAACGGCGAGAAAAAAATTTACTTTCGAAAATTACTATAATTAAAGGGTTCTAAATTTCATCTGGAACTTAAAAAAAATTGGCTCTAAAGGGACTTTAAACTCCCTTCATAAAGATAAAAGAAGCTTGAGAAAATTTTCTGTTATCGCTCCCATACCAGTTGTAGTGCGAACTCCTAAAATTAAGCTTTTCACATCGTAATTTTGAAGACGACAAGACGACAGCGGGCAGGTGGCAGCACGGTACATTTTAATGTGCAGCTATTTCATTCACTATCATTTTCTGCCGCAGTTGTCGGCGTTGGCACTCTAGTTGCTATAGGTCCCTAGTTTGTCGTGCGGGAGGCCCGGGTTCGATTCCCGGTGCTTGACCTTAACTCGGGGTCTTAAAAGATCTGAGGAGAAGGTGCTGCCTTTGCTGTAACATATGCAAACAGTTAGACCTTCGCGTCTTCTCGGATAAGGACATTAAACCGTAGGTCCCGGGTGACGTACCTCGAAGGGGACTTCGCGTCCTATTGCCTGCTTGAATCCAAATAATCATCATACTAGGAATGAGCTTATAACACCAACTTAAGATTCTACTGAAAACACAAATAAAACATTAATTTCTTAACTATAGGTTTAACACCTTATTTTCGCTTCTTCAAGCGTTATCAAAAAGCGCTTAAAAGTCGCCCTTTATTCTACCAGCTGAAAATGTTACAAGCCAGATTGTGGGTTAGTTTTCAGTCTTGTGAAACAATTCTGCCGAGCAATCCTTCTTCAATGGAAAAGAAGATTAAAGTCCCAATCAAGCGTAACTTTTTACTTTTTGGACTAAAACTGTTGTCACCTTTAAACTCAAAATTCGAATAACCAAAGAAAATTTCCATGTCTAAGTATTCTTTTTAATTAAAAAAAGGTTCGAATTGAAACTTTGACCGAGCAGGCCGGGGACTGGTAACCTGTGACGTAGAAGCAGTGAGTTATGTGGTTTTTGTTTAAAAGATTTCATTTCTGTTAAAAAAAGTCATAACTGTTTTTTTATTTACAGTTTCAAGGGAATAGTTCATTGATTAAAGTTATAACAATGTGACTATTGTAGCCAGAAATCATTTTTTTGAGATAAAAAAAGATCGTCTCTGCTTCATGCCTCGTGCTACGTCATTTGCCTCCTGCTACGTCATCATTGCACGCTTTGTAACAGGAACGGCGAGGAAAGGTTTTATTTTCTAAAATTACTTTTACTAAAGGGTTCTACTTTTCATCTGGAACTTAAAAAATAAGCTTGATAGGGACTTTAACGATAGTTATCTCGTACTTGTTTAGTTCCATTTACTTGCTCTAGACCAAAAATATACAAATATATATTCCGCTGAAAGCCAGATTGAACTAGCTTTTAAGAAAGTGTAAAATCAATGAGTTAGTATAAAAATATATATAATTTGTTAAGTCGATAACATACGCGTGATGATAAGTGTCTTTGTGTTAGCCCGTGCTACAAATTGTTATTTCATAAAAAAAATCCAAACACAGCTACAGTGTGTTGTTTGTACTATCTACTCTCGAGTTTCTCCTATTAAAGGCACCTCTGGTTTGCCTTAGTCTGTGCAAAAGCACTAGTTTTGTTTTTTCTTTTTATGCAATGCAGGCTGCATGAAATCAATATTTGAAAATAGAAGCTTCTAATTCTATATACTTGTTACAAATTTCCGCAATGCATCAAGGAATAATCTCTCTTTCAATTCAATTCAAACAAGCCGCCCAGACAAGTAGGTTCAGTGTTGTTTAAAAATAAGCTTCGTGGTCGTAAAATGCTGTGTAATTGCCGTTCTAAAACCGTGTTTCAAGCATCTAGTCGCGACGTTTGCCGCCGGAATTCCGACACTTGACGCTGTTGGAAACGGGACTTTTTAAACGATGTATCATCACTAATTTCTTTTACTATATTTTTTGAGCTGTGCCAGTGCAAAAGTTATTTTGAAATACTCCTCGTTTGGATAAAACCTGAGGGCATGATTTCTTAACTATTCGGGCTTTCACTAAAAAAGCCGCCTTCCACACCGTCAAGTATCGAATCTACTAATTCAAACTACAGTCTACATCCTTTTGTTTCGTTAAATCCTTTAACACTGCTTCAATTAGCGTTATTCGTTAAGATTCAAAATCAAAACAGAACATAATACATCAAAAGAGAATACAATACATAAAAAAACAATAGCAACGGTTTGTCAGAGTGATTTGATATTCCCTCCTCCTCACGCCAACACTGTCTATATTAGTAAGATCAAGATATTCGGCAATGTAATGTCCCTCCCAAGTAGGCCATTTATGGGCAATTAGCTATATAGGACTGCGGTAGTAATATCTCGTGGGGCTTAAGGATCATACAAATATTGGACTGAAACGCATATATACCCTCGTCTCCTTGGAGAATGTAATTCAGCACAGCGTTATAACACGCAGATATAAAAATTAAACTTTGCAAGGGATTTGTGGGTAACCATTATTATAAGGAAAGAGCAGTAATTTTAGATTTTTTTTACAAGATTGTTTTAAAATTACTCAAGTAACGCAAAAATGTTCCTTCTAACACTTTCATTTGAGCAATTCAATGTGATGAATTGTGCGAGACTGTTACAAGACGTTTCGAAAATGCGAACTCATTTTACTTATTAACATTTCTATTTTAAGCGCTTGCATACTTGCAAAGTGAAAAATTATTTTGCTGCTTTGTCCCTGGTTTGCACTTTGGTGATAATAAAACTGAGGTTAGAACTGAGACAGAAGTAAGGGATATTTCTTTAACATGACGAATGTTAGATTTACCAGTCCGTGACCTAGCTAGATCTGTCAAACCGATTGTGTTTCGCGAGCTTTTTAGAGCAATTTCACACCTACTTCTGTGTTCGTCTTTCAAAATAAACAAATCAAATTTATCACTTCTGTCTATAAACTTCAATTTTGAAGCAGAGTTAAACTAGAAGTCTTAGGTTAGCAATTTAGCATTTTCAAATAGACTTTAAAAGGTGCCTAAATTCAAGTTTTGTTAATGTTTCAGAGAAACTTTCGGGTTAAATAACCAGCAAGATTACCATACTAGAGTACAATGCTTCACGCTTCACCAAGTGACATTAGCAAGAACGCAAACTCCAAAACCTCAAAGCAATGGATTACCTTCGGTAAACACTGACAAAGTTGTTGATAATTTGTAGCTTATCATCACTTTTTACCTAGTTTAACTTCGTTTCAACCGGCGTTTTGCAGGGTCAGGAAGCCCAGTAAAGTATGTTCGTATTTGGGCGGCTTGCTATATATTGTATTGCGAAGCTTTACGTTTTAAAACCAACCACAACACTGCAACGAAAAGTTTCACAAGAAACAAACCGATTCTAGATTCGAACATTACTCACCAAAACGATCCATTTTCCTAATTCGTTCTGGCTGGACCCCATGGTTCTGTCTTGATTCAGTCTGTGGTGGTTCTTTTCATTCGTAAAGCGAGGACGCACTCGAGTCTATGCGGTTTGTCGCACTCTTCGAACAGGAAACCACTAAAGGGAAAACTATGTCACTTTTGATCCCGAATTTTGGTGATAAACATATTCCACATGCCTGGAAAGCCAGCCAATTACAAACTTCGCCGTCCCGTTCAGTTAAGGAGCCAAACAAGGAAACGTCATTTTGCAGTTAAAATCTGTCACGCTTCTGTCCGTTATTTAATTGTTTAGGGGGTATGGGTGGGGAAGGAGTGATTCAGAGCCGTATTTTTAACACCATCCTCAAACACGTCGGGATCCCTTGCCTCTGTAACTCCTATGACTTGAAGATGCTGTGTGAAATTTATGTAGCCTCTCAAAATTTTAAAAGTATAATTTTCATTTGAAAACAAATAATTTTTTCTCAATAACAATAATGATACCGTACACGCTCTATTTTAATAGAATATTTAAAAGCCCCCCGTCTAGAGCATCAAATTTTAAATGACTTCCCCCCCCCCACTCTCTCTCTCTCTCTCTCTCTCTCTCTCTCTCTCTCTCTCTCTCTCTCTCTCCCCTCCCAACGTAAAGACGATGAAGCCAAAACAACAAGGCGTTCTGTACTGAAAATACATTTTGTCAACAGTTATATCTTTACAAGTTTTGAAAAGTGCTGATTAAAGCGCCAGAGGAACACAAAGTTTATACAGGTTGCTATTGAAAACGTGCTTCCTACTAAGTTTCTGTTTTAGGCTAATGAAAAATTTTAAATAAGCCCTCTCTCTCTCCTGGCTAATAAGTTTATCGTTTGGAAGGTCAAAAAAATAATTAGCCCCCCCCCCTCCCTGGGGAGCTTATTAGAGTGTTTACGGTAAATCATGATGAAGTGTCAATAAAAGTCTGTATGATGAGTATTCCATGCCCGCTTGTGTTCCCGGATAAATCACGTAAACATGGAAACCAATGATCATTCAGTGGAAACTCTTCGATGAATCGCATTGGCTCTTACACATGACTGTGAGACTCATGGTTTCAGGTCTCATTACTCACGGCCTCAAAATATTACGGTTTCTCAAAATGAGTAACAAAATAGACAAACTAGATTCAAAACTTTTGTGTTACTTTGTCACCGTTTTTGTCTTGTTTAGAGCGCAGCAACACGCATTGAACAACAATAAAAATTGTACATTCTGATGCTATGAATCTATTTTGAGTTTTAGTATACGTAACTAGTTTTAGTTTATAGAACTGAATTTACACCAGTAAAACACGCTAACTATGCCATTTTGAACATTGCTAGTTTTGTGTTAACGGTATTTTGTTTTCGTTAACTGGGAATGACTAGCTAATTGCTGACCTGGAAATACTTAAGTTTGGACGGTTCTGTCCTGAATGATAAAATGCAAACGGGTCTTACTTTCGTTAAACTCAGGATGTCTCAGATTCTTCAGTGTTTCATTAAGTTTGGTCTTGTTTGAACAACATACATAACGACGTGTGTGGAAAGTAATTTGATAGCTATTATTCGTCTGAATTTTGAGGACAAGGACAATATACAGTTGAACGTGCGTTCTGTTCTTTCACGTGTGCAGTGAGCACGCAACACAACAACGATTTTTTTTTTAATATTTGTACCTTAGATGTGAGTTACAGATTATTAGTCAATTTATCAGAACTTAGAGAAGGTACTAGCCCTAAAAGATAACTAAGAAGCTAAAAATGGGTTAGGACCAGATGACAGTTGTACACTAGGTATATTTGTTGAGAAGTTCTACTGGATTAATTACAAAACAGTTATTTCAAAATAATATTTACTTACACACAAATATACACTTATCAATACAATTTGTTTATAGATTATAGTAAATATAGCCGAGAATCGAAACAACCTGTGCGGAAAATACAAATAGACTAAATAGAAGTAAAACTATAAACAAGGCGGGAGGCAACTGACTGACATTAATTAATGGGCCATTATTGGCATTAAAACAGCTCGTAATCGGTCTGTATTAAAGGCCAATAGTTTGCTATTCAAGCTCCTTTCTTTATTTGTAATTATTCTTAAATTGCAAAACGTGGTCTATTCTTAGTCTTTCTCGTAACGATAAAGGCACACGCCAAGTCTTTAAATAGAATGGCAATGGAAAAAGACTAGTTTGTTAGACATATACTATATTGTTATAACGACGTATTGACGTTCAAAACACCAAGGCGAGGCGACGTTTAAAACCTTTCAGACTTTCGCAAATTTTCGTCCAGCAAAATTGAAGTCAATTTTTTGTCAACTGCCGTCAAAAGGATAATATATAGGCCGCGGTACCTTGGTTCATTAACTTTTTTTTCTTTTTTTTCGGATGAGTTTTGTCTCTCGTCCGAAAAAAAAAAGAAAGTTAGAAGACCGGTTTATGAACGGCTTGATACCTACCTATAAGAATAAAGAGGTTTGAGGGATTGGTGTGCACATGTTTGCGTTGAAATTAGCTAACAAATTACATCGTTATTTTCGGATAGAAAATGAATGGTGCCATTTTGTTCAAATTTTTGGCCGAAAAACGCGACGATCGAACCCATTTGGCGCCGGAAGTGTATGTGCGTTTTCATGTGATACCGCTGACTTACGAGCGAAATTGGTGGGCTCAACGGCATTTTAACTTGTTTGATATGCGCATGCATAGCCCTCGTGTACTGACTATCTATGCCATAGATGGCTCTCTTCCCGAAAGTTGTCTTATTCGGTGATTCACTAACACAGGTAAAAAATTTGAAATGTTAAGAATGTTCTGTTTGGCTTGCTTTTGTTGTTAATCCTGCTTAAGAAAGGAGAAATGATTTGCTTGTGGTCTATAGCTAAGGTCATATTGTAGTAGCTGTTTTAGTGTACATAGTACACAATATTTTTAAGTAAATATTTAAAATGTCAAGATAATTCCTTCTGGTTTCCAAACAAAAGTTTCAATTTGTAGCTGCTCATATTATCAGTATTATAGAAATGCTTTTTTATTTTTATTTTATCAGTTATGAAACTGAACCCTTAAGAACCCGACGTATGCAATAGATTAAACCGGTATTCGATACCAATCGATAAAATTAGCTTATTGTATCGGAAATCGCTAGTACTCGATAAGGGAAATCTTGTGAGTAATTGGTAACTGATATCGATGTACCAAAAATTTGAAGTTATCGATACCTATCAGTTTTATCGATTTTATTAATTTTATTGATTGGACATTACTTGGCGTTGACATCGCAAAGTTGAAGAGCCTTGCAGTGGAGAAAAGGAAGGCATAATTCAAGAGTATATATTGTGCAAGTTTTCGGCCAATATATACCGTGTAAACCCCATGACCGATCTATTCGGCGCCGGAAGTGTAAGCTTGCTGACTGTGCGTTTTCATTTGATACCGCTGACTTGCAAGCAAAATTGATGGGCTCAATGGCTTTTTAACCTGCATATCTGACTAGGCCTATGGCTCTCTTCCTGAAAGTTGTCTTATTCACTAACACAGGTAAAATATTTGAAATGATAAGAATGTTCAGTTTGGCTTGCTTTTGTTGTTAATCCTGCTTATAAGAAAGGAGAAATTTCTCCTTTGATTTGCTTGTGGTCTACAGCAAAATTAGAATGAGAATTGTGCAGCAGTATAAAATAATTGTTGTGTTGTAATAGTTGTTATATATATAGTATACATCGAACAAAAATATTTTGATGTTTTAATGTAAATATTTAAATGAAGATAGTTCCCTCTGGTTTCCAAACAAAAGTTTCACTTTGTAGCTGCTCATATTATCAGAATTATATGAATGCATTTTTATTTTTATCTTATCAGTTATAAAACCCTTATGAACCCGACATATGCAATCAATGAAACCGGTAATCGATATTAATCATTAAAATTAGCTAAAGTAATTGTATCAGAAATTGCTTGTAAATCAATAAAGGAAAATCTTGTGAGTAATCAGTTACTAGATTGATTTACCAATTGAAGTTATTGAAACCTATAGATCAGTTTTATCGATTTTATTGATGGGACAGTAGTTGGCCTCAACATTGCAAAGTTGAAGAGCCCTGCAGTGGAGAAAAGGAGGGCGCATTATGAACTTGTGTTTAAAACTGAAAATAAATATCAAATGAGCACAATTCGAGCACCTAAATATTTCCAAGAGAGCAAGCGAGCACTACAATTGTTGTTAAGTGGTGTGTGAAACAAGGGGCACTGCCCCCCTCCTCCCAGTATTATCTTGTTGGGGGGCCTGGCTAACAACAACAACTTTTGAATAGGAGTTTCAGATTTTATAAGGAACTTTTACAATTTCCATTGTGTCCCCATAAAACTTTATGCTTCTGCTACCAATGCTGTGATAACATTAAAATATAATTATCTGTGATAACAACCTCTTTTAGCTGCGATAACACCTACTTATGTCGATGGTAACAACTCGCTATAATCTGTGATAACAACCCTCTTTATAATTAGTTGTGATAACAATCCCCAACAGTGTCTATGATGATGTTGTGCATGACATGGTTAGTATTCTAAACCCTTTCTGCTCCAGTTAGTTTATCTCTGGGTTTTTCATTGTTTAATATATCTTTTTTTTCTGAACATCTTGTTCAACCTATTTCATATTACAGTGGAATCCCGGTTTAACGATATGCCAAGGGGACATCAAAATCATATCGTTAAACCGGGATATCGTTATACCGAGATTCCCGGTATAATGATATTGTGGGAATTTTTCTAGAAATATTGTTATACCAGGAAAAAAGTGACATATGCATTTTTACTCTATGTTGAAAATGTTAAAATTAAGGGAACTGTTAAAAGGCAGATAAACAATGATCTATAAAGTGGTTTAAAACACACCAATCAGTATTCATGGCTGTCGGAGCGTAATTAGCAAGAACAATGATTGTTGACAGAAGCATTGATGTTTTTTTTTTGTCTTGTTATAAAACCAGTATTCCCTGTGGTCTGTCATGTTTATTTTATTGTTATACTGGGAAAGATTTTGCTCTCGGGGTACAAAACCCGATCTTTAAACCGGGAATATCGTTAAACCGAATATTGTTAAACCGGGGTTCTGCTCCATATATTTTACTATAACTTTTGCCGGGGAAACGAATGTTTATCGTTATACCAGGAATATCGTTAAACCGGGATTCCACTGTAGTTATAAAATCTTCTGATTGCATTAAATACATATATCAAATTAGACCCTGTACTCTAGAGTTCTGAATAATACAGATGGAATAAGTGTACAGGGTGGAAAAATCTTCCAAATTTAATCATAGTACAGGGCAAAATAACAGTCTAGTCTGTATAGAAAATCATAAAAGTTCAATATACTATAGTAGTAAAGATTGGTATCAAGGTAGAAAAGTCCAATAAAAAATAGTTGTGTGATACCATTTTAAAACTAGAGACATTAACATTTTACAGAACTGTATATGATCGTTGAAATAAAAGGCTTGTATGTATGAATGTATCTATGTCTAAACTAAGGCTTGAGTGCAAGAAATTATGAAATAAAATCCACGCTCCTTTTTGAAGCCCTGTATCCACCCCTGAGTCAGGCATACCCACACAGAGAGACTCAGCTTTAAACAGTTGAAAAGAAGAATCATTTAGTTTGTTGAAATTAAAGTTGCAAGCAGACTGACACAGAAAAAGTGGAAAATCTTAAAAATTAATTATTATCAAATATACAGTCCTGAATTAAGCTGACAGTATCTGACAGAGTGGATTTTTCTCTCAAAATAATTTGATAGTGGTGTATATGAATAGTTGTTAGGGTCTCCAGAGTAATTTTGTTATTTTTATTATAAAAAATTAAATTAATCTCCTAACAGTCAGCAGTGTCATTATTACATGTATGTACCTCTCTACAATGGCTATCTATGTCCACCATGGCCTCTTGCATCTGTCCCAAGGTTTTTGTTGTGAAGAGGTTTAACTGTATTAAATTATTTCTGAACCTTTCCGATCCTTGGCTGGTTAAAAATTTTATTTCCTCATGTAGCAAAGAAAAATTCTTAACTATTAATTCATTGTAAAATATTCGAGATTCATTTACTCATTCCTAAATACATAGTTATTTTTATTTACTGTTTTGAATCATTGTAATTTTATTTCTTAATTTAAAGAAAAAGGTCTATTACTCAGTTGAAACTGCTGGTGTGTTGTTATGCAGAAATCTTTCAGTCAGGGAGGATGGGGTGCCACTCTTGCAGATTACTATCAAAGGTAACACAATGCTATAAATTATAGTTGAATTTTGATGCAGACTTTTAAAACTTCATTACTCATTGCAATAAATTGTGTCGCTTCAACTTGGTAGATTTGATGCTATATTTATTTTTTAATAAAAAAAAAAGCAGCAGTGAGTTATGTGGTTTTTAATTAAAAAGTTTCATTTCTGACAAAAAATGTCATAAAACTTTTATTTCAAACAAAGGGGATAGTTCATTGATTAAAGTTAACAATGTGATTATTTTAGCCAGAATTGAATTTTTTGACTGAGTTAAAAAATTGTCTCTGCTTTATGCCTTATCCCAAGTCATCATTGCTCGCTTCAAGTCTAAAAAATGTAACAGGAATGGCAAGAAAGGGTTTTATTTTAAAAAAATTACTATTAATAAAGGGTTCTATTTTTCATCTGGAACTTAAAAAAATAAGCTTGATAGGGACTTTAAAATTAGGGTTAATGAATGGTCCCTCTAAAAATAAAAGTCTTGGCAAATTTTTGGCTAGCTTTTGAAATCTCATCATTGTTTTTGTCATGTCTCACAGTCTCAGTTCGTCTCACAAAATGGCTCGCATTCTCCGCATTTCCGGCAGAGCTCAAAATTTATTGTGTCTCAGTGTTTTTGAAATCTCATCAATATTTGTTGTCATGTCTTGCAGGCCTAGTACATATTTTATTTTTTCTCTTTCTTCTCGGCATTTCAAGCAAGTCTCGAAATCTATTGTGTCTCTTTGTTCTAAGTCTCGATCGGTCTCTGTACTGTATTTCAAGCAAGTCTCGAAATCTATTGTGTCTCTGTGTTCTAAGTCTTGATCGGTCTCTGTACTGTAATTAATGTGTTTGTCTCAGAAAATTCATTGCTTTCCAGAGTCTTAGGCTGAAATTTTAAGAAAGTGCCATCTTAGGGCATCTCACTCAAATTTTGATTAAGCGCTTCTCCCCGACATAAGGACAATAACACTAAAAAATAATATATTTTGTCAACAGTTGTATCTTTTTCAGTTTTAGTTAAAGGCTGAATAACATGCCAGAGGAATACAAAGTTACCAGTTGCATTTTATTAAAATTAATGTGTTTGGTGACTGGACCTCATGTTTTGTTTCTGTCTTTGGTTAATGACAATTTTTTAAACCCTAACCCAAACCCCCCCCCC
>JAOBAT010108457.1:0-14874 GCA_026413305.1 Hydrozoanthus tunicans
TTCTTTGGGCTTCCTTGCCACATAATAACGAACATTTTGTACTTTATACGACTGTAAACATTTGTAAATGTGGTGAAATATACTGAACTGAACTATTTGTTCCAGAATTGTTATTGTTGGCTTCCAATACAGAACAGGCTGTCCAACCGCTGACAAGCTAGGTTTTCAATATGATTCGTGAATATAGGGAAATTTAGCATCCAGTTTATCAGCACAAACCGCTAACTACAGACCGCAGGTTTGAGGTTTGAGGTTTGCCGTTTGAAGTGCAGTCGCTTTGGACATTTAGTAAGACGTGCTCACAAACACGCGGAAAACAGCCACCATGTTGTTTTCCGCCACGTCTTAAATCTTCACATATACAACTGCTCGAAACTCTAAAACACTTTCGCCACGATACCTAAAATAAACATCAAGGAATAAAATAATAAGCCGTAAACATGGGTCTGTGAAGTTTGAGGTGCAATCGCTTTGGACATTTAGTAAGACGTGCTCACAAACACTCGGAAAACAGCCGCCATGTTGTTTTTCGCCTTGTCTTACATCTTCACATATACAACTTCTCGAAACTCTAAAACACTTTCGCCATGATACCTAAAATAAACATCAAGGAATAAAATTATAATCCGTAAACATGGGTCTGTGAAGTTTTAACAATCTTAAATCTACGCCGTATTTCACTTACCGCTAGCTTCCCCTCCGGCCTCCGAAACGTGAACTGCAAACGTGACCACGAGACCCTGGTCGCGTGACTTTTTCAGCTCTGCGGTTTGCGGTGTCCCTATTTTCCGAACATCCTCTCTCTCTTCCTCTGTCTAGCAGTGCTTTCGCACTTTTTCCCTGTTAGGATGGAGTCATCGAGGCTTTTGCAAGAAGAAATGGACTTGACGAGTTGGTTTTTTTTTTCTTACTGATCGTTTCCCCCATTTAGGAAAACTCGGGGCTTTCAGGTTTGTTTCCCATCGTATACTGTTGAAGGTTTTGAAGAGATCTTTGGATAGAAAACATACGAACTTACGTTGATTGAAAATGAGAATGAACCATAGTTCAGAGTCGGTCTTCCCTCGTAATTAGCTTGTGAGAATTCAGCAGCAATCACAACATTTTTCATCTAAAATGTGTATTAAAATACCCAGTCGAACACAGGCAGTTTTTAACGACGGAAATCGTAATTCTGTGTATTTTGCAGGATCAATAATTTCCAGGGGCAGCTTTCAGAGAGAAAAAGAAATCTTTCCAAGACTTTCTAAAGGCGCCAGAAACCCGCAAGCCCGAACTTTGTTTTGTAATGGTGTTTACAATCTTTTTAAACAATTCTATAATTGCGTCTGTCACTTTGCCGGTGTGAAGTATAACAAAACGGACATAAGACTTGAATAGTTCACCTGCATAGCTATTCAGTATGTTGAAGATCTTGGTTCTTGTGGCAACAGTTTTCAAACATTAAGTAATCGTGCGAGACAACATTTCAACCGGCTAGTGTCGTGGGGTAACTAGTTCAACAGAGCAGAAAAGTTAACTTAATTATACTTGTTATCTTGCCTGACTTCAACACAAGAAAATGCTTAACTCGGGTAAGACTTTTATCTTTCATTCTTAAGTACTGACATTGGGCGGTAAAGTTCGTTCTCTTTGTTGCATGGACCAGACTCTCTGACTTCTCTCGGCTTCACTTTTGCACTGGCGTTGTTCGTCACATTAAAATTATAAAAGTTACTAACTTCTGTGTACGTTCAAGTACTTGAACATAGTTCTAAAACTGAGTCAAATCAGTTAATTATATCGAGCAAATATATCAGCATTCCTTGCAGATACTTAGTATATGTTTGCGCAAAAACATCACGTGTAACTTGTCGCCCCGGTGGCCACTAGTAGAAACACTGTTTATATAGTCTTAACTTGGTGTTTCTACAGTCTTACTTTACGCTTGGGCAGTCGGAAAATCCTAAAGATTTTAGGGTCCAGTTATAAACATTAGAGCACTCCGAGGGCCAACGGTTTAACGTCCTTATCCTAGAGGACACGAAGGTTTAACCAACAGCAGATGTTAGAGCAAAGGCAGCACCTTCTCTTTAGTTTTTTTGAGACCCTACGTGAGTGAAGGTGCCGCACCGGGAATCGAACCCGGCCTTCCGCACGACAGACTGGCGCCTTACCAAATGGGGTGAAATGTACAGTATGGCTTGAAAAGAACAAAGTTGTCATTTTTTTAAAGCTCAGTAGCAACGATTCTTGGGTTTGAATTTGAGGCATCGATACAAAACGTATTAACACCAGTTTGGGATAAATTTGTGAGAATATTATGTCAGTTCTGCGCATGCCAAACTAAAGCGCCGACCCAGGCCGTCTGTGAACTTTCCTGCTATACCGTTAACTGCCGTTGATTTGTAGTGTTTCGAAGTTGAACTTGTGAAGAATCTATCCATAAAAATTTCGAAAAAATACAGTCGTTAGTTAGGTTTTTTATCTTTGTCTCTTTCTCTATGCATTTTTTCCCGATGTTCTGTCGAATCGTCTGCCTAAATAAGTGTAACGCAATACATCCAGTACCGAGAAAGACCAGTCGTGCAGTTTTGCTTAAATGAGGCATTGTGTGGGCTGTGTCAGATATATTAAAACTAGCTACCTATTTCTTTATTTTTGCGGAATGTGCCCTTTCTTTAGAGAACGTAGTCTGCATTTAGAGTATACAGTAAATCCTCGAATCCTCGGTATTGACGTCGAATCAACTGTTCTGACTCCAGAACACTGAGTACCACAAACCCTGAGAAACCACTTTTGACCTTTACTAGTGATAGTATTGATGGGACAAACTCTGTGAAAATTTGGGAGTATTAGTTTTACTGTTACGTGTTCACATTATCCCTTTTTTTAAAACTGGTTAAATAATATATTTTTGTATATTTCCCGTACGTGACTCACTTCATTCTCTTAACGTTATGCTTTGTGATGCACTTGTTGAAATAAGTGCCGCTTTTCAAATAAGCACCACACTTCGAATAGGCACCACATCTCGAATAAGCGCCACACTTCGAATAAGCGCCGCACTTCAAAACAAGCGCCACACTTCGAATAAGCGCCGCACTTCAAATAAGCGCCACACTTCGAATAAGCGCCGCACCTCGAATAAGCGCTACACTTCGAATAAGCGCCGCACTTCAAATAAGCGCCACTCAAAAATCTCGGTGAAATTGACGGGCGCCGCGGTGCTTAGTTGGGGATTTATAGTGAGTGATTTTCCTTTTTAATTACTATGTTTTTGAAACATTAGCAGCCTTTTATTCATCTTTTATTGAGTTACTGGGCTGTGGTAAAACCAGCCGTCGGAAACACTAAGAACTTTTTTGTTCATCTTTTACTTTGCGGAAAAGGCAATGAATGTGCGTTGTTATGCTCGTGTTTGTAGTGGAATCATCTTTATCAACCGGTACTAACTCAATATCTTTTCTCTAATTTTTACTTTGTACTAACTTTACTCATTGATCACTGCAATGTTTCGCGTTTTTGTGTTTTTTTTTTTGTTTTTACGAGTGACCCTGTTTGTCTATGCTTGTGGTGTGTGTGTCCATATGTGTCTATGCTTGTGATGTGTTTGTGTGTGTCCATATGTGTCTATGCTTGTGTTGTGTGTGTCCAAGTGTGTTCTATGCTTGTGGTGAGTGTGTTTGTGTCCATAAGTGTATTTGCTCGCGTGTGTACTCGTACGTTCAACTTGAGTGGCAACGGGTTTGAATCTTTAAGACGGCACTTTATTTTCAAGCTTCCTTCAAGATTTTATCTAAAATAACTTAATGGTTATTGAACGAAATTCATAAGGTGTCTACTCTTATGTTTGTGAGACATTTTTCCTAATGTCAAAAATCCGATCCGCAGAATAACACCAAAGAAATACGTAATACGTAATGTAAACGTAAATACTATGTCTAAATCGCGTCGACTATTCCTTCTCTATAATGTTCGCTCTCCTGGCTAAAGCTTAAGCTAGCTAAATCCTTTCGCGAGCGATGTGGGCCATTAGGCCGGCGTTTATTCCTGATTTCCAGATGAGAGTCTTTAATTCTCCTGGACAGGACACTAATCCATCGCCGGTTAGCCCCCAGCAGAACTGGTACTCATTTATACAGCTGAGTCGACTGGAACAAGTCAGGTAAAGTGTCTTGCTCAAGGATACAACATATGCAGTGGTCTGACCGGGGCTTGAACTGGATCCTAGGATTGCGAGACGAACAAGTTGACCGCTCGGCTTTCGCTTTAAGTCATTTATTGCTTTTAATTCATAGCTGCTTAAAAATCTAAAAAAAAAACATCACGTAAACTTCAATATGAATTTAGCAATATGTCCGCCAAAACCTTATTTGACAATATAGCTCGGAATAGAATTTTTATTTTTGTCAAGTAATCTGGTTCCACCCTATATCGTAATATATAGCGACAAGGCTAAGTTAAACACGTTATGGCCCGGCCTGCTCTCGGGCGTTCCGCTCAATATACCGTCGTCAAATGAACAGGTGGTATGAAGGCAATATTTCTTGTATTTCTATTCAGATTGCGGTTTTGCTTCACTGCATGTTATAAATATACAGCGAGTTGCAAAGGGTTTTCATTACGTATTAATGTTGCATCTGGCAAGATACTTGTAACAATACTTGTAACAAGAAACGTAGAATTACGCCTCGCGTTTATTTCTTTTTTCAGTTTTCTTTTCATTTTTTTAAATTGTGTCTGTGTAAACATTTCGGATCAGTTCGTCAAAAAACACAAAGATCTAAAACTGTTTGCGCGTCTCACGGTAATTAAACTCTGAGAATTGAGGTGCTGACGGGCAATTGAATATTGTGTCTCAAACAATCTGATCCCACTTTAGAATATATAGATTTGTTACAACAGACCCGGAGGGTTAAACATTGGTAGACCGTACACTTCCAAGGTTTTCTCTATCGTTTTTAAAACGCGTTAAAAACAATCTTTTGAGAGACTCTCTAAACTGAACGCAGCCTGTTATGCACAAAGCCATCAAGTGTGGACGGTAAACACAACGAAACCAGGGAAATCTCCTTTTCATTACGTCATGAACGTAGAAAAGCAAATTCTCCTGATCTGATGTCATTGCGAGTAAACGCAGCTAACTCATTTGAAGGTAGCGCTCGCCAGGCCAACATTGCTGCGAACGATTAAATCTTACAACTTTCTTCCTTCTTTGCTTTTAGTGGGTTAGACGATTCTGTGAACCAAAAATGCGCACCTCTGCACAGATGTCGTTTGAAATCAGACAAAGTTTCGTGTGAAAACCCAGGTGGACGATTGAGTTCTTAATGTGCTCGCAGATGGTAGCAATAGTTGGGACGAGAAGGCTTGCCGTAGGGCGGAGAGAAGATTCATGATTTTAACCGCAAGTTGTCACCGACTTTCGTATCACCACTGGCTTTCTGGCTTTTTTTCTTTGTTGTGGTGGACATTTGTTTGGGCGATCTTTCAAGGTACTTAAATTGACTTTATTGTTTTAAGGGCAATCTATCACAGGTAGCAATGTCACCTAACTGGTGTCCGCTAATCGTGACTAAACTCTTGCATTCTATAGAAGAAGAGAATGTCAAAGTATATGTTTTAAAATAGTATCCAGTTTGAAAGCGCGTGTCTTTTGATTTTCCGCCGGATTGGCGGCTAAAACCAGCGGTGGCATTTTGTATCTAATTGGGTTAATTAACTTAATAACAAATTGTTTGGTTTTCTAATCTGCTACCAGAAGGAAGTGCCAAAAAACTTCTTTACTCATTTAGAACAGTTCCTTATCATTTTTTTTTTAATTTTCCTTTTCGCAGCAACATTTTGCACACCAGTCGAAGGCGTTGTCCCAGTATGCCAACAAAGTGGGCAGATTCAGACGAATGTTATGATAAAAGGCGGGTTTGACGAAGGGTTATTACAGTACTTGGGTCATGCGTCTTCTATGCTTGACTGTATCGCTCTTTGCTGCCAAAATTCAAGAATATCGGCCGCATTTTTCACAAGAGCAAAATGCTATGGTGTAATCTGTCGGGTAGGAGACAAAACCTGTAACATAACATACACAGAAAAGCCTACTTCAAGCCTGTTTGTAAAACTATGGAGACATAGTTCACACCAAAACGACCAACAACTGCCAGGTAGGTATTAAATTAGTAATGCGCTTTATAAGTGAAGAGACGAAGTTTAACTATAACTCACTCATAATTCTCACTTAATTTCGTCCTTCAATACAAGAAAATTACTTTCCCCCCCTTAAACAGTTTATTATTCTCAAAGTATACTAATCCAATTAACTTTTCAACGAGAAAACAGCTTTAGTAAACAAAAATAAAATTCATTGAAGGGCAGCGGCCCTTGAGATGAGACCTGCCTACCAGACGTAACTGTTGTATCTCTCGGTTAACGGATTTATGAACATTGTTTATATAAGCTTGCACGAAAATGTTGTTCTATAAAATACGTTTGAAAATCTCGAATCGAATTCTACTGTATTTTAGGTTGGTGTAAGACGCTGTAAAGAAAGTAGTAAAAATAAGGAAAAAATGACAAAGTTTATAGGCTTATTTATTTTTCTAATGTTTGTTAGTACATGGGGTGTTAACTGAAGTTTAAAAAAGCTAAAATCATTACAAAAATAACTATACCCGAGGCCGGAGCGAAATCAGTTTGAAACTTTAAAAAAACGTATTTGCTCGCTGAAGCTCCTATGTTAAAAAACTTTTACCCCGCCTTTGCCACTCTGAAAGTTAGTTTCTGTCCCCACATTCAGTACTTTTGATAAAGCTGTTTTTACAACACAAAAAAGCAGTTTATAAAGTGTTACTCGTAACTGGCGAAAGGAAGCACAAGAACCACACACTGAGCTTGGAAATCAGACTCCTGCACAGAGCATTGAACTGAATATTTTCTTACCCACGTTTGCTTTAAAGTACCAGCCAACCATGTACATGGCAGGGCCAGTATGGTTATCAGCTAAGCAAAGGGATCTACTAACTATCTCAGCTAAATTATGTATACACGGCCCGCCTTAAGCACGGCAAAAAATCTTTATTCCCCGCTTTGATGTTTGATGTTTGCCTTCGGCGGCGCAATTGCCGAGCGGTTAGCGTGTTCGACTCGTAATCCTAGGGTCGCGAGTTCGAGCCCCGGTCAGACCACTGTGTTGTGTCCTTGAACAAGACACTTTGCCCGACTTGTTCCAGTCGACTCAGCTGTATAAATGAGTACCAGTTCTACTGGGGGCTAACCTGCGATAGATTAGTGTCCTGTCTAGGGGGAGTCAAAGACTCTAAACACTACGCAAACCGGAAATAAGTGCCGGCCTTATGGGCCAGAAAGAAAGAATTTTGCTTGATGTTTTTCGGCCCCGTTTATAATACTTTTGTATTGACCCAAACCTGAAAAGCTTTGTTCAAAGGCAAGATTATTTTTAACACGACTGCAAAACATTTTGTGTTTTGTTCTGTAAATTTTAATGAAGGGTCCTCAAAAAGACTTTTTTTTCGCCAAGTGAAAACTTGACACAAGTTGCTCTTTTATTTTTTCAAAGAATTTGAATGTATTAGAAAATGAATGTCATCAGTCATCCAATCGGAAAAATTATAAGATAAATTAAGTGTCTTATTGGACGATTTGAGAAGCGTACAGTATGCGACGTTTCGACCGCATCACAGGGTTTTCAGCAGGAAAATGCACAGCGGTGTTACGTGACAGCGAGGCATGGCTGTGTGATGCGGTCGAAACGTCGCATACTCGACGTTTCTCAAATTGTTCAGTAAGAGGTTCAATTTATCTTATAATTTGAGTTTATTATTGCTAGAACATACTGCTTCAGAATTAAGTTCAAAACGCACTAGTTGATGCACCAAGCTCGTTAATTTCCTGGGCGTTTCTATGAGAAGAGGGCGGGCAGGAAGAGAACTTAGCATCGGCCTTTCACGTGACTTTCAAACACCCAGAAGAGTTTGGTGTACTGAATTTAGTATATATTGTACAATGTTTGCAATTGAAACCCGGATCCTCACTATTTCCCGCTCGCCCTCTCGTCGGAGAAAAGCCGAAACGAGGTTGTTGATGCTTTTAAGGTTCTGCACGAAAATATAACTAGCTCGAACGACTGCTTGTAAAGTGTTCTTGGGGTTCGATCAATCAATCATTCCACCATTCCATCATTTAATCATTCAATCCTGTAATTCTGTAATCATCAATCATTAATCTTTCAGTCACTCAATCAATCGACCATTTAATCAATCAGTCAATTCGACCTATCATTTAGTGACTCATGCCGCAAGCAGTCAGTCAGACCATCCATTCAACCTGTCACTTAGTTTTATTGCGCTGTGTTTGTCTCTCTTTTATTCACCCGTAGGGAATTTTTAATTCTAATGAAATGATAAACTTCATTGGCAGTTAATGTATCACAAAACGGAAGGGAAACATCAGAAGACCTCAGGAGTCAAACAAGTGAGTCTGGTGACATTCAAGAAGCGCAAAGTGGAGAAGATCAAGTCAGCGGTTTCTCTGGCTCTGGAGATGAAGTTCTTGAACACTCGTATTCTTCTGGTGTGGGCACAGCTCACCACGACATTTTAGTCCTTGACGTCAAGAAACAAGTAAAGAACACTGATTCAGATGCATATCTTAAAGGTTTCTCAACAACACCAGGTGTACTTGCTTCTAATGATAAGGAATTATCTGTCGTTTCTAGTTCAGGAAGCTCGTCTTTTGCCTCTGGCAGCGGTTCAGGTCCAACGGAAACACAAGAAAGTTTAGTCGGAGAAGATGCGAACTTAAAGGATGAAACGGATAGAGAAAGTAATCTTAGCAAAACAGAGCATACTCCATCGTCAAATACTGGAGTCTTGAATATTGTAAATAGCAGCAACAGGAATCACAAATTGTTTAACAATGAACCTCTTGCGAGACATACAGGAAACACAAGAAGAGTTCCTAAAGGCAAGATCAGTGATGATCGCCGACGGAAGTCAAAGATTAGTGATAAGAAAAGCCGCGAAAAGAGATTGCATAGCCACAATGTAAAGGGTTCGCCTTCCAAGCAGAAACATGCAAAGAGATCGCTCTTTTACCCGCTTGGAGTTTTTCCAGAACTTCACCGGGTTAAACGGAAATCAACTGATATTGACGATGAATTTAACAAATCCAAAAAGTCTAATCGAAATACGGAACGAAAAAGACATGTGCATTTAAGTAAGAAAAAACCTTTCCGCAGCGTCAAAGCAGAGCACAAATTAGATGGAAATAAGAAAATTAAAGTCGCAAATATTACAAGTGATAGAACATCCACCAAGTCGAAATTTAAGAAGAAAAAGAAAAAGGCAAAAATAACGAAAAAGGGAAAACACAAACGCCAGTATTTTTACAATCCTTCACCTTACCGCGCGTTTTCTCAAAGAAGAAGACTCGGTACTACATACGGGCCACAGAGTGTCAATCAACCTCAGCAAAAGGCCCTCCCCTTTTCTTATTATAACCCTGAGGAACAACGTATTAGAACGCAAGGGTCGCAGATATCTTCGCCCTTACAGAGATTGCCCAGTAATTCGTTGTTTAAAACCCATTCTACGGAGTTTCCAGTTCAAGCGAGAAATAACATAATTCATCGCCCTGTTGGGGAGTTTGTTAATATACCTAAAAAGCGATTCGGTGCGTCACCATTGGTAATTTCATACTCTCAGCTTCAGGCTCCGCGAACTGGATATACGTTTACGGGCTCGAGTAATAAAAAAATCTCAGGTTTTCATTCAGAGCCAAGTAATCTTTCTCCACAAGCTTTCATTACGGAACCCTCTGATAGTGGAATTAATTATAAAGTGACACCAGACCTTGAACAAATGAGAATGTTACACAGTGGAAGACTCGCCCCAGGCCAAGCGGTGCCGTTTGTTCAACCTGTCCGAAAAAACACGATCAATGCCGGAAAACCTCTTTTCTACCCTCAGCGTTTGTCTCCTTCATACGCACAGTATGGTGGATGGACAGCGGATCGGCTGAGAAAAAACCCGTACAGCGCGGCAAATTCTCCATTGTCAGGTAATTATTATCAAGTTAATATTTGAATGGGTTTCTTTTTAACTCTCACTTTTCCTTTTTGATAATTTATTGTTTTGTGCGTATCTTCTTATTTTCAGAACAGTTTTTAACAACGCTTTACAATTGGTTTCGTTACGTTACATAATTTAGCGGTTCTTTCTAAAAACTTACTTTTATCAATGACATAGATAATGACTGTAAATTTTGCCACAATACTTTGCAACCCAGCACCGGCACAAAGAATGCTGGACTGCAAAACAGTCTCTTCCTTCGCCAGGAGGTCGAAAATCTAAGCGCGTTCGTCAAATGGGAGACTAGGAAGAGGAAACGAACGCGCGGAGGGAAGAAAAAAAATAATCCTTCCGCCCCTCGTTCCCATTTCTTTTTGCTCCGCGCGTCCATCTTCTCTTCCCAGGCTCCCATTTGATGAGCGCGCTTGGATTTTGGATCTCTCGGCGAAGGAAAAGACTCGTTTTCCCCCTATAACTACTGTGTCGTGTTTGAAGTTTTTAAATCTTCTTCTTGTGTTTTATGAGTAGTTTTAGATTTTTAGGAACGCCAAAGTACATTTTACCAAGGTCAATTACTCTATTAACCGATTTTAATGTGTCAAGGAACCACTTTTCTGCTTAATCACTACCTGTTGACGCAGTCTCTTATATACTGCATATACGCAGGAGGTCATTTGGAGCTTCGTGGGGTAAAACTTTTACAAATAAGATTTGTCCCTGAACACTGGTCACTAAAATGGTTGTGTATTAAGCTTTTGCATTCTGTTGATATCAATTCATATTAATGTTTGTCAAAATTATTTATCTAAAAGAATCAACCGCGGAACCTTTGGCTACAAGAAACCTCGTTCTGTACTGGAACTTCGACAACGCGTATCAAGGTAGAGCACGTGACATGTCTTTTCACGGAAACACCGCTGGTCTCGGAAAACGCACCAACATCATGAAGTCCTTCAACTCGTGTGGCAATGTGGCGCGAATAAACAAAGGAAGCGCAATTGTACTTGACGGAGCAAGTATGAAGGTAGGATGGCTGCGATGAAAAACTTTGATTTTCAGAAAAGATACTTTTTTAAAGCTGATATTGCTTTGGTTTAGCTTAAACAAAGCTAAAGATAACAGTACTGCTTCTAAATCTTCCGCAGTGAAAGAGATAAAGTAATTTATTATATAGACATGAGTGATTTACTCTAAAATATGCATGCCACTCGTAGTTTTCATACGAAATTATATCCGGGATACGATTGACATGTTTTCCATATACTCACTAGTGAAGATATCGCTGACGTCATTTCATTGTTTTCCTGCTTATTTTGGCGCAAACAAAGACTCAGCTCTATACGTTGGCGCAAATATATGAAGTTTATCTCCTCGTGCAAAAAATATTTCAGTCGTCCATCGGAAAAATCTCTATTTTCTACTCGAAGATAAGCTTAAAAATTATGTTGGCGCCATTGTATAATTTCCTCTGTTTAAAACGTTCATTTAAACTTAGTTCGCATTGAAAGCTAAGATAAGTCATGATATAAGTAAACTGTTGTCCATGATATAAGTAAACTGTTGCTTACCAAAACTTGTTTTATAGTTAGTGTGAAAATTTTTACAAGATGCAATTTTACTTCAAAATGCAGGTCAAACCACGTCACGCGGTTTCCATGGCAGCGTGGATTCGATTGGACAACAACAGAGGCATTCATTCCATATTCGATACAATTGGAAGCCACTCCAATCACCGACAAGGCCAGTATCACTTTGAGGTAAAGGACGCTGCGTTGCGGTGGTTTCATCGAAACGAGTTCGGAGACACTGTTTTTAACGTCGAGTCAGGTGCGAAGAGTTTGATGATATAAAATCTAACAAATCTCACTTAATATCAAGGCCCTTAAGCTTTAGCCTAAAAATATAGCTTGATAGAGTTAGTTAAGGCTGAATAAAGGACTACAATGGTAAGAGCAGTGCAAGACAGTTTGAGTAACACTGGGCAATTATACAATGGAAATGCAATAAGTTGCCCGCCTGTCCAACACCAGGCTCGAAAAGATTAGTTCAAGGGTTATGATAATAATAAAAATAATTAACTTTTTTATCGAGGAAGCCCAATCACATTAGCGATTTTCGTGGAGTCCTGCAACACAAAGACAGAATAATATATAAAATAAAGATAAAAACTACAACTACATTTTGAAAATTAATGTTAAAGTCTCTACTGAACTGATAAGAAGCCATCATAAATACAGAATTTTTTATTTAAATTGAATTAAAGATGAGGATTCTTTAACATTAGTATCTAAATTGTTCCGTTCATTAGTAGCTTTGTATACAAATCGTTGCTGTCCAAAGTTTGTTCGAGAAGTTTTAAGATTTAAATTAATCTTCGTGTTGTAACTATGATAGCTAGAATTCAATTTAAAATCAAAGTCAAAATGAAATTCATTCTTTAAACATTTATACGCAGTTCAAAACGGAGAAATTTCTCTTTTCAATAAAGACTGAGTAAGAGACGGGTATTGCACCAAACGGCAGTGCCTGGTTTAAATTTTCCAGTTATCACTGTAAACTACTCTCATCGTTCTATTGTTACTGTTCCGAATTTCAGCTCCTGTTATTCCCGCCAAACGCTGGACGCACGTGACTGGAGTGTATGACGCAAACACGGGAGTTGCTCGAGTCTTCGTGAACGCACGTGCTCGCGCAAGTACTCACGGGAAGGGTCTATTATCACAAGACTGGGATGGTCACGCGGGGATCGGAAACCATAAAGGTGGTAGATTTCTAAATGGAGAGATTGACGAGTTCAGGATATACAACAAAGTCCTAACAAGAAGGGAAATAGAAAGATTGGTAAAGAAATGCCAGTTCCCGAACAGTAAGCTATCTGTTGTTTGTTTTTCTGCGTGGTGACGTTAGAGTAACTTGATCTGTTGTCGTAGATCTCTGGCTTCCGTCCAGAATGCATCAATTTGAACACACATGTTCACCCTTTTAGGGACAAGTTACTCTCTAGATAAAAACACTTGGAAATCTTAACAGAAGTTAAGATAGGGAGTCAGGATGGCCGAGTGGTTAGCTCGTGCCTCCTGGATCGATTCCTGGGCTAAGTTTGTCGATCTTTTTCTGACCCGTCACTATAGGGTTTTTTTGTCCGAGTTCTCCGGTTTTCCTCTCTCCACAAAATTGACTTTCATACCAACTTCTGTACCGTCGAGCGATTAAACACAAGCCACTGGCTTGGGAGAATGGGCAACCACTCCCAGCGTAACGACGATAAATAAAGTTAGTTTAGTTTAGTTTGATGCTAGCACATATAAGGTGGTACACTTTAATTTACAACTGCCCGGCAGCTGTTTCTTAAGTAAAAGAAATTGTTACTACATAAGTACTTCTATGTAACCAATAGCTTTGCTTGAAACTGAGTATAAACATAACTTACACCTTCCCTCTTCAACAGCGTGTGGCGGTCCCTTCTACAGCCCTGTGGGTACCCTGGAGTCCCCGTACTGGCCCGTTATGTACAACGGAAAGGTGTCGTGCAAATGGAACGTTACTGTAGCACCGTGGCAACAAATCAATCTTCATTTTGTTGACCTCAGCACGGGAGACTGTGGCAAGTCCAAAGTGGTTGTACGTGATGACGTAACTAAAGATGTCATCGGTGTATACTGTGGCCACCAGGCCCCCAGCATTGTGCGAACGGCCAAGAATCATTTGGTAGTTCAGTTTGTTAACGAAGGGGCGCCGGGCGGACGTTTTCGGCTGAACTACAACACAGGTAGATAAATCATTAACTCATGAAGCGACGAGAGGGTCTGAAATGTGCAAGAGCTTTGTGGTTGTTTTGTAAAATGCTTTGATGGAGAAACAGCCGTTGGAAAGCCTGCCAATTGGTTGCTCACTGCTGTCATTTAAAGTATTTGAGTTTTTTCTTATCTACACTAAAAGTTCATTGCGTTGCGTCACCTTTCAATAGAGAATCAATGTATAGCTTCACATGCAGGTCCGCAAATTACAAAAAGTATTTTCTTATTAATTGATTAGCTAATGATTAATGAGATGGAAACGTTAGAAAAAACAGTGCTCCTCAAATCAAATGCTGAGAAAAATTCTGATTCATGATGGGAATCGAAGCTGATTATCGGTAGAGACTCCACTTGCTTAGCTACAGCGTCACTGGCTAAGTTATTTTCTATTTCCGCTGGACACACATCTCGCGTCTACTTGCTCGTTACGTCTAATGAGAAAGAAGGTATCTAAAAAAGGCGAAGTTTGGCGTGAAAGCGAGGCTAGTCATGGCCGAGGTTTACGTTATACCTGCTTTTTGTCTTCCTTGGCGACAAAAACATTTATGACATTTTGCTGTATTCGTGTTATTTCTTAAGGTAGGCTTTGATAAAGCTAAGGTAAAAGCTTGACCTCTGTCTGCAGTGATACAACTTTTGTCTGTAGGCATGACGTCAGGTATGCAGTGATAAAATTATTGTCAATAGGTATGACGTCACCTCTGCAGTGGTAGAACGTTTCTCTGTAGGTATGACGTCACCTCTGCAGCGATAAAGTTGTTGTCTTTAGGTATGGCTTAAAGGAAACAGTGCAATCAAGATTTAGCTCCGTGCTAGTAACAAATCAGAATTGAGAAACTTAACCAATTAATACAAATCTGAGCTCGAGTTATCAAACAAAAATTCTAGAAAAACAATACATTGGAATTAAACAAGATCGTGAACGTTTGAGCAAAGCAATGACCTGTTACGGAACACTCCAACCTAATTACCCCCTCCCCCCCCATTACCTCCCCCCGTCTTTTCCCAAC
>JAOBAT010108468.1:0-14874 GCA_026413305.1 Hydrozoanthus tunicans
AATATTTAGCAATTCAAAATTCCATTTCGAACTATGACAAAGTTAAAACACGCATTATAGATCGTATACATTTCTGAAGTTCCAAGTTTAAGCGTAGCCCGATTAAACGCCATTACAGGCGTTTAGTTTTATAGACTCTAAATACAAATGGCAGCAAATTGCGCTAAGCAAAAGAATATTTAAATCGCTACCATTTATGCACAGGGTCTGTAGGGGCTGATGAAACTCCTACATTAAACACAACTGAAAAAGTGACCGCGCACCTGAGCGGGAAGCTCTCTTCCAATTGGCTAATCATGTTAGTAACCATGGCGACACCAATATCCTCACAATTGTATCTTCACTGCGCGCGGTGAAAATATGATTCTTTAGTAACAGGAAAAATCCTGGTATTTTATCAGTATCTATATGACTAAAAAAAGATCTAACTCCTTTACTGTTTACCTTGGGGCTGAAGCTCTGGGAAGGGCAGTTTACCCGTTTTCAGGGCCGTTTCAAGGGCGGGGTTCTCCTGGATGATAAAAGGCTCCAGTTGCTGAGGCAGCGTCAGCAAGAAATCTCCAATCTACAGCCACAATCATCGAAGTGTTATTGGTAACGGTTCGTAGCTTAGGTTATTGGATTGATCAGCTACTCGTGTATATAGCATCCCTTTTGAACTAGCAAATCCAAAAAACTTTTACAGTTTAAGAAATTAAGGAACTTTTAAAATCAGTTTTGCCACAGTGGCTGGGATCAAAACACAGGGAAGAGTCCCAATTGCATATCAGTAATCCCTAGACAAACACGACACATTTAAAAATCCCAACTAGTTTGAGGCAGACCAGTTGGCTATTTACAAGCGTGGTGAGTTTGATTCTGGGATCACCGGAGCCAAATCCTGTCAGTGGTCAGAGTGGGACTTGAACTTGGGTCAGCCGCTCCCTCACCACTGAACCACGCTGCTTCCACTGTTGAACTGTTCTGCACCTCGATAAAAATAGCTTACATCCTCAAGTCTAGTTTCGCTCTATCAGGTAAACTTAAAACAGCGGTACTTACCACTGCGAAATACCGAAAATGTCTCAAAAACGAAAATAGGTTTTTCGCTGAGCTCTCAAAAACTACTTTGAGCTGACACAATGGTTCAATACAGAGCTTTATTAAGACTCGTTTTCAATAGATTAAACTAAAGAAAACATCATACATGTATAGCGAAGGTACTAACAAGCAGCAAAACTGATAACACATTCTCACGTTTGTAATGTATCCTTGAGGAGACAGACTGAATGTAGGCAGTTCATCGCTGATCGCAGCTCCAGACCCGGCACTGGTGGTGGACCATACCTGAGCACGTCAATAGGTTAATAATAATAATAATAATAATAATAATAATAATAATAACAATAATAATAACAATAATAATAATAATAATATTAATAACGATAACAATAACAATATCATTATTAATAATAATTATAATAACAGTATATAAATTGAGAGTCAGACAGCCTTCTTACTCATACTGAGAAACAACTACACTCAAACGCGAAAACCGCTTAAACTCCAGTGAATTACGCAAACTGCTGCGTTAGAAAGAAATGCAAAAATCTAGCACAAAAACTTTCGATCATTACCCACAATGCATTTTTACTAACACTTAAGAAACTCGAATGCTGTAGAATGTCAACGTAAAACAAACTAAACACAGTGAGCGACAATCAAAGGAAGCGGCCTTCGATCAACCTCACTGTGTACTAACTATTAGAAGAAAAAAGGAACTCAGTTCATATTGAATGAAGGAGGGTCAATTTCACTGAGACGAGTATTTCGATACCTCAAGTTTGGGCATGGTGGCAAACTGTTTCTTTATCTGTACAAAGATGATGTCGAAAGCCAGCATGTGTGCTCTTTCGTTCAGTGCTTGCATTTGCTCACTGACACTGATAAGGACTGTGGTGTCTGGTCCTCCTGAAACCAAACATTTCAGTCAGTTTTAATTCAGAGTCTTAACAGTTTACAATGAAAGTGAGCATGGAGTTCGTCCTTTCGACGTCTCGCTGGACCAGGATTTATACCAAGATTCAAGGACTTCCGCAAATGTCATTTTTCATGACTATGGAACATCGAGAAACCAATAAAAATACAATAAAACAAGCTATTGAAAACGAAATACCAAGGACACTTTCTGGATACTGAAAGACAGTGTAACGGTTTTGAGTTTTTGAGTTTAGAGCAAAGCACTTAAAACTTTTTAAAAAGTTCGATTTATCAAAATCATATAACCAATAGTAAAATTCCATCAACCTTGGCCATTTTCCCCAAACTCCATTGCTTTTCCAGCCCTGAAATTGCTTTTTCAAATTGCATGACTTTTCCACGACCTTGGCCATTTTCTCCGAATTCCCTAGCATTCCAGCCTGGAAAACGTGTTTTAAAATTCCATGACTTTGGCAATTTTCCCAAAATTTCATGACTTTTCCAGGCCTGGAAAACGCATTTTCAAATTCCATGACCTTGACCATTTTCCCCAAATTCCATGACTTCCATGACATGAACATGCATTTTCCAATTCCATGCATTTTTCATTTCTTGGTCATATTCCCCAAATTCCTTGACTTTTCTAGGCCCGGAAAGTGTGTTTTAAAAGTTCGATGACTTTTCTGGACCGCGAGAACCTTGTGAACGTCATTGTCAAAATGATTTTATTTGATGAATTTGAATAACGAATACACAAAAGTTTTCTGAGGAAATTCGTGCTTTGATAGGGTCTTGTTAAACAAAGTTCTACCTTTTTGTAATTATTATTCAAAGTCATCAAATAAACTCATTTTGAAAATGAAGTCCAGTAAGATGTCGAAAGATTTAACCTCTACGCTTACTTTCAAGGTATTTAAACAAGGGTTTACCACTGAAGAATTTTGACAGTTGTAATGTTTAAATCAGCTTTTATGAAGAATAGAAAACAACCCAATCCAGTCAAACACCATTCTGCTTCTCCACCAGCTTCCAATCAGGCCTTACTATCTATTAGCCGTGTCTAAACTCCATTTGTTTTCCGGAATATAGCCGGAAAAAATATGTTTTTAAACTAGTCGACAAACTTTTGAGTCAAGAGAAGTCATTACCCACGCTGTGAAACTATCATAGTCCAATCACTTTAAAACCTGTATGTCGCCCAAATCAGACAACTTCCTTTCCTATTAATCATTCTCAAAAGCTAAGCATACTGGAACAAGTTTCACTAATTTAGAAGGTATGTAGTGTTGTTTCACATCAGCCCTGAGTAATCAGAGTTTCCTTTGTTCATCTCTTTGAGATTCATGTACATGCTCGTCCACGCCGAAAAAATGAAGTAGCTACAACTATAAATGAGCAGACACTGATACATAAAAAGATTGAAAATTCGAACATCACATCTTAATGTATAACCAATCACCAGTGAATATATTCGACCTCCTTTCTTCTGATGCAAAATTTGGGAAACTTTGCCAACCCTTTCAGTCGCAGAACTTTACATTGGTAACTCTCTCATTTAGAAGTTAGAAACCATACGTTTCATTGAACAAGGTGGGGAAGAAATACCTTTTAATCTTTAGCAGTTTGCTTAGTTTTGATTAATCTTTATTTTCTCATTACCAAATGTCTTGTTTTGTATGTGTTAAGTAAAGAGAAGTTAAATGTTGATTACTGACTGGGACTGACAGGGTTAAAAATTTAACTAGGCTTAAACTTACCTGACTGGAGTTTCTGTACGAACTCGACTAAAGTCTGATACTCAGACGATCTTTCTTTTTGAAGATAATTATACCAAGGAAAAGGTCTTGCACTTGTCTTGGACTCTTCCTTCACGAGAGAGGTTTCCGTATTTCCAATTTCTTGACCAAAGTTCATAACAGTGCGATACAAAAGCTTGTCTAGCTCCAAAGTGCGTAATAACAACTCTCCTAAAAAGAATAAAAATGCTCGTTGGCTCAATAACAACTTGTCTGTCTACTGGGTGTAAAACTTTTTTTTTCAAAATTCGTATACAATGGACTCCCTACCCTACTCGATAGTGTTTACTACGAATCTAACTAATACTAATAGCCAGCTTGTCGCTTCGAAATTGACAATTGACTTATAGAAAACCCCACCTCTTAGTCTAACTGTTAGTTAGCTTTCGGTGGCAGAGGGAAGGAAAAATAGATTAGCTCTTAACTCTTTGAAACACAATTTAACTATACTTATCTCAGTACACTGTTATCACTTCAACAGCAAACTCAGTAGGCTATACTGGTAAATTTAAAAAAGAATGGGAATGATTTGTTGTTATCTAGAGAGAATTTGGACCTTTACTCTAGGGATCTCTATTCTACCACCTTTGTAGTGCAGTTTTGTCACTTGCGACACCGAAGCTAACAAGGCAGCCTGAGTTAGCGGCTTAAAATTATATTGAAGATACACAAAAATAACTGACGCATAGTGGGAAGACGTAGCTGGGGAAATCGTTGTCGGCTTGGACTTAACGTTCGTCAAAGATGAGGATATTCTTGAGAAATCAAGGAAAAAGACTGGTCGTGCTTCACACTCGTTCTCTGGGGCAAACAAGTCCCGACGGACCAATGACGAAAACATTCGAGCACATTATTAAGTAAAAGCGACTGAATTACCACAAACTTGGATGAGTCTAAAGGCATTTTGAAAGAGAGTCCAGTCTTCATTGGTTTCTCCATCCGTCGCTGATTCAGTTTTGACATCCAGTTTGTACTTCTTTCTCAGACCGGAGATGCACTCGTCTAGTTTTCCAGCATACGCGCTAAAATACTCCTGTCACAAAGAGAAAAAACAGTGATTTTGTTTAAGTTTATTTGCCAATATTGCCGTTTAAACTGCACAAATCTAGAAAAAAGGAACTTCACCTAAAGTTACCATGAAAGAGCCAACTCAAAGGGTTTTGTCAAGAAACTAGCAAATTCAAATCGGCTGGACATAAAAGTTTTAACAGATAGTTGTCACTCGGTTACATGACGAAGCCCAGTCCTTCAGAGGTGCTTGAGGTCTTGGAGTTCCCACAAGTCCTTATGGTGCCCAATAGTTATAAATTTTGTTAAAAGTTCTATACAAGTGGATACTGTCAAAGGAAGTCTTTCCTCCATTTTCCACAGTTTTAGAGTTGGAAGAAGCCACACAGACTATAATATTTCCCAACAATCTAATACATACATTGTAGAAAATACAAGAACACGAAAAATTGCGTGGAAAAAAAATCTCACAAACCAACAACGCATGGTCGTTGAAACCTTTGCAAAGGCAGCTCGTTGAAAAATAAACTGTAAAGCAACCCATGGTATGTACGTTAATAAACTTGACTGCAACGATTGCGTCAAACCGTAAAAGGCCTCGTTAACAGTCTAGGTCGAGGCAAAGGCTAACGACGACGTAAATAAAATGGAGCTAATCCCGGCGAAATACGTTAGTACTATGAAAAAAACAACAATGGAAATGGGTCTTCAATACATTAAAATTCGAATTTAAAGAAGAATAAAACACATCGCGTCGAAAAAAAAGATAATTCAATAATTCAATCAAAAATATGGCGTCTGCACGCTTTCGATTTTACGTGCGCAAAGGAAAATGCAAAAATTACAAAATAAACGTTCAAACGCGCAAATATTTTTTCAAGTGCGCTAAGATACATAGATTGGTAGATGTCAAGGGACGCTATCTTTTCACGTGCGTCTTGTTACATGGATTGGTGTACAGGACGCCGAATTGTTACTTGCGCTGGGGTGTATGGGTAAATCAACGGGTCACCATCTTCTCTACGTGCGCTAGGGCATCTGGGTTAAGTATACAGGGCGCCATCTTGCCTACGTGCGCTAGGGCATCTGGGTTAGATATACAGGGCGCCATCTTCCCTACGTGCGCTAGGGCATATGGGTTAAATATACAAGACGCCATCTTGCCTACGTGCGCTAGGGCATCTGGGTTAAATATACTGGGCGCCATCTTGCCTACGTGCGCTAGGGCATTTGGGTTAAACATACAGGGCGCCATCTTGCCTACGTGCGCTAGGATATATGGGTTAAATATACAGGGCGCCGTCTTGCCTACGTGCGCTAGGGCATCTGGGTTTAATATACAGGGCGCCATTTTGCCTACGTGCTCAAGGGCATATGGGTTAAATATACAGGGGGCCATCTTGCCTACGTGCGCATATGGGTTAAATATACAGAGCGCAATCTTGCCTACGTGCGCTAGGGCATATGGGAAAATATACAGGGCGCCATCTTGACTACGTGCGCAAAGGCATATGGGTTTAAAAATATACAGGGCGTCGTCTTGCCTACGTGCGCTAAGGTATGCGAGTAAATACATAAATTCACTTCCTGTTTACGAGTGCTAGCTGAAGACTTACTGCTAAACTCATCCATCTAGTTTACGTGCGCAAAGATACACTGGTAAATTATCCATGTCGCAGTCTTTTTCATTACGATTTATTGCACATATTTATACAAGAAGTCGGGGTCAAACTACTGCAAACAATACTGGTACGTACCTCTAGAACATAGGCAAGATTGCAAACTCCACATCCGTCGGTGAACTCGACACAACAGTTAATTGCCTGCAAATAAAGAGGGTTTTTCAAGAAGGGTACATCCACCACAAACGTGAACTTTTGAGCTAAATCCAGATGCTGGCCATATAAAGTCGTTGTAAATCTTAATCGGTTATGCTCATGTAGTAGTGTTTATTAGCGAGATATCTCCGCAAGAATCAAGCTCAAGAATCAAGGTTAGCTCTTCAAGTGTTCTTTTCACTCGAATGCTCTGAGCACGAAAGAGTTTGTTAGACAGCACGCAAAACTAGCGTATGTTCAACCGAGCGACCGACCAATGAGAACAAAAGGAACAGGTCTCCTAAAAGAACGTGATGGCAGTTACAATCAAAACCACAACGACCATCAAGATTATAAGCAAATTATAGAAGGTAGGAAAGAGACTTCCAAATATACATGTCTTCCTTAGCATTAAAGAATTGCCGGAATGAAGTTAAATTCAATTACACTTAGGCTGTGTTCTATTGGGATCAACCGTTTCATCTAAAACAGTTTTGGTAGGTTTGCAATTGAAATTTCCAATATGCACACATTTCCAGCCATTTTCGATTGAAACGTTTTCAACCCTTTCAACCAGGGTCAGAGTTGGTTGAAATGGGTGATCAACCAAACCAACCGAAACCGGGTCTTCCAAATAGAACACGTCTATCGTTTATTCAATGACCTAAGGTTTTTATCCCACAAGACGTCTTGAAATGTTACTGAGCGAAGAAACTGTTTCTAACAATTTTGGTTTCCTTTCCGAATGGGAACCATGTAAAACTTAAAGAGAAATCACGTTAAGACATGATTATTCACAAATAAGTTTTTCCAAAAGTCATTTACCTCATCCGCTAAATGAAAAACCTTTTCCACAGACTCGGCAATGTGCCCGGATGTTTCTAGGAAGCCCTCAACTTTCTGCAAAAAAGTTATATGACATTGGTTCTGATTTACTGTTAGTGATTGTTATGTCTTGTCTCTGCATTGTAAGAGATACTTTTAAATAACTAGTTCAGCTGCAACAACGTATTCCCATTTTGTCTTCTAGGGTCAAATGTTCCGTATACAACATACACTTGATGTATAGACCCTCAGCGAAACAGTTACTTTACTTTAACGGAGAGTTGTGATGCTTTACGAGAGAAACATCAAGACTCGAGGGAAAAAGTAACTTGTTTCCCGAGGGACTACACATTAAGTGCTTTGTTATGTATTTCGACTTTCCCTTAAACAATTATATATTAGCAAATGGTGATTCGTGCCGTGCGCGGGCAACAACTGCGCAAACGTATCCAGGTCGGGATGCATTTGAAATTGATCTGGGGCACGTGACCGAGAATCAACAAATCACAGTGCTCGTTTTGTTGAATAAACAACTAGTTGTATAACAGTTTTGAAAATAAACAGTTGCCAACTCACCAGCTGCATTGTTTGAAGCTCATCTATCAAGTACGTCTGTTGTAGCACTGGGTAATCCAACATGTACTGAGTGAAAGGCGAGAACACGGCATCCACGAGTAACGTCACAGAGCTACTGTTACACCTGTCTATGGGGGGGAGGGACGAGTACAATCGTTATTCAGATGGTAAATACTAGTCGAGAGTTCGCCCTTTTTAGAAATGCACATCAGCTTGAGGAATATTTTGAGAAAAAAAGAGTAGATAGTTTCTGACGTTGAACAAAGAATTAAATCGGTGAAATTTGATAAAAGGATCTTGAAATACACTTCCGAATTTAAAGAGTATCGACATAAATAATTAGTTTCACTTTTTGAAATTTCTTTTTTTTCACACTCAATTTGTTTCTTGGGGAAACGTTTCGGCATAACTGCTCCCTATCGAGTTCAAACTCACTTGAAGTCACACAAATTTGACAGGGTCATTTTTGCCTTGTCCTTTATTTTTTTGTTGGATCATTCTTTTTGTAACAAGCTAGTTAATGGTGTTAATAAATTTCGCACTGACCCTAGTGCTATGCCTCTCAAAATTTGAGTGTTAATACATTTTATAAAAACCCGAAATATTTTCTATTAGCTTGAGAGTGTGAAAAAAAAATAGAAATACGAATAATTACAATTAAAACGAAGAGAAGCTTTTAAAATAATTCAAGGAACTTGAAAATAATTTAAAGAAGTTTAAAACTGTTTGTTTAGTGTAGCTACACTGTAGCTTGTTGTTGAAGGCAAAATGAAACAGTTCAAAACTAAAGTTTGTGGTCAAGGCAGCGCAGATTTTTTAACATTTATATTTAAAATTATTACCTTTATGTTGAAGGATGGCTTTTTCAAGGCCGTGAGCGAACCGAAGGGTAACCTAGAGATGAAAAAGGGTCGAAGAACATTACCATCTTTTATTTCCGTGTGTATAAAATAAGCAAGAAAATGTATTGCAGAGGAATCAACTTCGCTTCTTATTATTGTAGACGAGAAAATAGGGTCGAAATCACTAGCAAGACGCGTAAAACTGCGTCTTTTACTTTCACTAATGCAATGTTTTAGATTTTTGAGCGCGAACAATTGTTGTAAGTAAACAATGAAGTAATGAGTCAGTCTAACCTGTCTTAGTTCGATTAGTTTCCGTAGGCAGTGAGACTCGTCTTTGATGTACTCAGCAATGCAGGACGGCAAGGAGGGGTCGAGATGGGTCAGAGTTTGTATGAGAAGAACACACAGAACTGTACCGGGTTCAGGAAAAACTTGACTGCACCATGTTATCTGAAGAGAACAAAGACAAAACAGTTTATTGCATATACTCATCGCCTGTCATGATTGAGAAACTCTAAAGCTAAAATCTTAGCACGTTGCAAAAGCAAAATTTGAACATAGTTAGCATTTATGAACTGTACAAATGTGTATAAAAGGCAAAGGAAAATTTCAAAAGTTCCAATCGTTTTCGGTTAAAACCATCTTCAGACGCATGGTTTTAAACTATTAAAAGTTTGCTTCGCCTTTTATACATCATCATAAACTTGAATAGAGTTTTTTATGTCCAATTTATGAACTGCTTTTTTCTCTTGTTCACAATATGGTGACGTCAGCTTGGCAGAATAATCTCAATCCAATGAACAACTTTACAAAACACATGGTCGCAACTCTACTCTTATCGACGAGCGTTGAGTTCCCTTAAGTCTCTATATGAGCTTGTCTCTTATACAATCATTTTGCAAATCTTTGAAGTAGTTTATCATATCTCAAATTCATCGGCAAAAAAAAAACAAGAACTAGTTTTTGAGATTTTGCTGTATTATAAGCAAAAAACTTTGGATTAACCTCCAACCAACGCCACGCGCTAAACCATTTTAAAGTACTATTAGTGTTCGTTAGAAGACATGGATTCATCTGCCCCCTGAACGAGCACTGAAAATTAGCTTGAAACTCAGATACCAACTCGCTTGGTCAATATTTTTTGGGTTCATGCTTAACAATGATTTACTTAACTCCTTAAAACCTTACTTAAAACCAATTACTTTCAATTCAAACAGAAACTACTTATAAGTAGGTAGTTATCAAAGTAAGTTTTATTAATTTTCATTAACAGAAACTAAAATACTGCGTTGAATTCTTCCTTTTTCCCTATAAACGTACAACGCCCCAAATGTGAAGACACGAATAAAAGAAAGGTAACACGGCAGAGAACTGAATGTTTCAAAAGTAATCAGCAATTTAGCAACTGCATAAAAATGATTTTCTGCAATGTGTATATGAATCATGCATTTGCAAATAACATACATTACTCGCAAAAATTTTCGGACGTAAAAGTTTCGGACGTTTTATTTCGGACGGTTAATTTTCGGACACTTTTTTCTGGTTTCGGACAAATTTCGGACAAAAATTTCGGACACTTTGCGAAAATATTACTTCAGTAAATTAACGCTTTCAAAACACAAATTAATCTGAAACAACATCGGTATAAATGATACTTTTACTTTAACACTTTCAAGTTTTAACACATAAAACAATTTTTTTAGACACCATATTTATTCCAAAGGCTCAGTTTACAACGGATACAAGGGTAAACAAAGTTAGCAGACTGTGTTCATGTGTCCACATGCCAGTGGCGTGTGCCTGGTAGTCTACTCTGCAAGAAGGCCTAGTATGTACTTCAATTGATATGCATTATGTTTTTCATTAAATAACTTTCTTTTCTGGTTTCTCTTGCGATTTTCACGCCTTAAACACATATCATGTAATCGTGTCGCGGCGCCCAATTTAAAGGATCAAAAGGTTTATACTGTATGGTAAAAATATCGGATGCTTAAAATTTCGGACGTTTTTATTTTCGGACACTTTTGTTGTCCGAAATTAAAAACGTCCGAAATTTTTTGCAATAAACGTACCTATAAACTACTTTCAAAAGCACTAGTCAAAAGTAACGATAGACATTAAACCACATAAATGTTTAGCATTACCTCGGTGTGCCACGTCGACAATATGACGTCATAAAACGTTGATAACCAGTCTAGCATGGTTCTGTTAGGGTCCTCGGTGCGCTCATCTGACCACGTTCGTTGCAGCTTTGTCTGTTTAGAATCGAAGAAAGTCGACAGATATTCTTTTGTACATTACGTTCTGGTCACTGCAAAGTTTATTAAATGCATTTAGGGGACACTGACGTATAATTACATAAACCAAAGCACCTTGTGACAGCGGACATAGTAGTTTTGAAGTTGATCCAACCTGTCGATATCTGTAAATATTCTGACGTAATCCTTGGTTTCTTCTGCAAAGAAAAAGGAAAGTAAAGTGACATCCGTGCATTTACACGAACATGATGTGTAAGTATAGCCGAGAACTGCAATTTTGATTGCTAGGGAGGCAAAATTCGGATTCTGCAGAACTCATTATAAAGATCCATTTGCAAGCAAGGAAGCAACATTACAGAAAGAAACACCTGCAACTCCTACAAGAAAAAAGATGGGAATTTATACGGGTAAAACGGCATCCTACCCAGAGCGTGGTTATTAAATGCTGCTACTATCTTTGGGCTCAGTACAGCTTCCAGTTTGTTCTTCAATCCTTCAAGAAGTCGCCTTCTTTCTGCAAAGTCTGGAACATCTTGAAGAACACTCTACAACCAATGAATAATTTGCCATTACTAAAAATTAAGGTGCACAACTACTTCTGAGGTTAAACAACAAACTCTACAGTAAAGTGCTTTCATTTTTTATGCACCGCCACATACATTTTCACATGCAAATAGAAAGGGTATAAATTTGTCTTCTAGCTTCTATCCTCCTAACTCTATTCTTCCACTAAACTAAAAAACACATTGTGAGGACCTTTCCCTTTTTGCCAAGTTACAAGAAATATTACACAGGATACATCCAGATCCAAATTATTAACAAAGAAAGACTGACATTAAACTAAATGCATTAGTTGGTAAATATTGTCACCTATAAGTTTGTATGCAATCACGGCTGTTTGCAACCATTTGAGAATAATTTATTTGGTGTACATTAACTGAATAACTGGAGTGACAGATGTACTTAAAATTTGACCAAACAACCTTAGACTCTGTTAGGAAACGGTTGACACTTGTAAGTTTCAAATATACAAACCACTTTTTTGACAACCATGGGGATGCCCTGAACGTCTAATGGTTTCAAGTGAATGTGAACCGCATAAGGACTTTCACATTTGTCAGGACACAGAACTTTGTGAAGCTTTAGAAATAATCTAAATTGTACATGTATGAAAACTATCTAGATTACTTCAAATGGCAAGATATAGTATAATTATAAAATATAAAGTTACTGTACATAATTTAAACTTACCAAACTTTTTTGCATCCCAAGTAGTTTGGCTGCAATCTAAAATTGCAAATTGTCATAATCAAAATTCATCATATTCTGCAATCATACTAAACTCATGTTTTGATGTGATGCAGAACTGTTAGTTAGTTGAACATTCCCATCCAAACTGAAATTTTCACATTTAATTGCCAGACAATATATCTGACAATCAATGTATACAATCATGTAAGCGTACAGCTGGCCAATCAGATCGTTTCAGAGCTGTTCCTTTCTTAAAATGAAAAAGATGACTTCTGGTGTTTGTATCATTAATTTTAATGCTAAAAAATATTATAGCCTTCCAAATCTTTGGTACTTATGTTTTAGAAAAGGGCAAAATGAGAAAAAAATTGAAGATAGACATGACTATTGTACATTTATCAACTGTCCATGATGAGGCTGAACTACAATAAACATGTGACTACACCTAACAAACATCTGAGACTTACTGCCTTAATGTCCCCAGACTCAAACACTTTGTCGACATCGCTAGACAGAGTTGTCCAATTATCTGCCTCCTGATGAGAAAAATGTAGAAGACTCGTCAAGAACGGGCAGTTTAAATATTAATTTTCATATTATGTATTATTAACAATTTCATCCTACTGCCTGGTTGAATGGAGGGTTTTTACTCATTAAATTAATAATATTGATACAGGGTGTGTGTTGGAGGGTAGCTTTTCCAAAAACCTTTCTGGTTTATTCAAAATTAATTGTGGTATTTTGGTTTTTGGTTAAAGTCCCTATCAAGCTTATTTTTTTATGTTCCAGATGAAAATTAGAGCCCTTTAATAATATAAATTTTTGAAAATAAAACCTTTTCTCGCCGTTCATGTTACATTTTTTGGACTTGGAGCATGCAATGATGACGTAGCAGGAGGCATATGACGTAGCACGAGGCATGAAGCAGAGACAATCTTTTTTATCTCAAAGATTCAATTCTGGCTACAATAATCACATTGTTATAGCTTTAATCAATGAATTATTCCCTTGAAATTGTTTGAAATAAACATTTTAAATAATTTTTAAACAAAAACCACATAACTCACTGCTGCTATGCCACAAGTTACCAGTCCCTGGCCTGCTCGGTCAAAATTTATATCCAATCTTTTTTTGGTTAAAAAGCATACTTAGATGTGGAAATTTTCTTTGGCTATTCGAATTTTGAGTTCACAGATGACAACAGTTTTAATCCAAAAAGTAAAAAAATAAACTTGATTGGGACTTTAATATTCTAGAAGTAGTTTAAAGGAATGTTAATCATGAAACCATCTATATTGTAATGCAATTGCATGCATCTCCCAATAAAGCACGCACAATGAAAATATAATCAGTATTATTTTTTGCAGTTTTGCAATTTGAAAGGTGCCCCGATCCAACAACCCCTTCTGTAAGATATGCTGAGCATACAAACCCTACAATGTCAAACATAAAGAGAATGATATTTCTACTTTATTTGCAAGTCTAAGTTTATTAAGAGTGATAAAGTTAAGATCCTGCCTCTGACTACTCTGATAAGAGCCACAGTCTTAAACCTCAGTATCTTCCATTCTTGTTCTAAGTATGTGTACAACTCAAAATGTTTACCAAACTGTAATTCACTATTAAGAGTAATTTTCAAAGTCTTTTCTGGAATTTTTAGCACAACAACAAGCCAGTACTTACCTGAAGTGCACTTGATGCAGCCTGCATCCTGGACTTGACAGTGTCCAGTTCCAACAACATCTTCATGGACTGTGACGTGTTTTCTTCAACCTGTAAACAAAACACCACTAATTGTTTGCACTGTTATTATTTACCACCTTGTGTCAACATTTAAAATAAAATATTGATTTCATTTGTTTAACACACATAGTCAACCACATTAATGCTGAGGTAATTAATTAATTAACAGTTTGAAGAAGCTGACACATTCAATTCTAGAAATTTAACAAGATATTATTTAAAGGCATCATATCTAAAAGAATATTAGCATAAGTATAAACCACTTTGTCTTTTGATGAAAAAAAATTCTTTTTATTTGGGAAAGCAGAAAAGCATGGTTTTCTTCTAATCTGTTAAAGTTTTTGATAAACAAACAAAGACATGGTTGGAGTCATACAACAAATCCTCGCAATGGTTTTTGATATAACGAAACAGTCAAACTTATGAATTAAGTGATACAAAAGATCCAGTGATTTTGACATGCTGTAAAAAAAGTAATTTATTGTTGTTAAAACCATCATGCGAGAAAATTGTTTTTGTGAAAATTAACACAAGTATTTAAGACAAGATGTCAGCAAAAATCAAAGAAAGGGTGGCAACACTTAATCCTCCGATTTCGCTCAAATTAACATGGTTTGTAGCCCTATCGAAAGTATAAAACCTGGTATATTTTGTTTTTGAAAATATTTTATCCTTTTTGAGCAAGACGCCAAAACTGAATTTGCGCATAATTTATGCACAAATCTGTTAACAAAACGCCCTCAGTTTCAAGCTCGCGTAAAGCAAGAGACTAAAATTTAAAGTGACGAAAACCAAA
>JAOBAT010108479.1:0-14874 GCA_026413305.1 Hydrozoanthus tunicans
ACTTACTTAAATTTCAAGACATTGATGCACAGGCCACCCAAGCCTTTAGTTTGGTGTTTGATACATTTCACAGCTTTTATTATATTTATAGAATTTTGTATTGGAATTTGTGGTTGCTGTGAATATTGCTCAGAAACAGATTCACAAAACAATGTGTTGTTGTACTTACTTAAATTTCAAGACATTGAAGCACAGGCCACCCAAGTCTTTAGTTTGGTGTTTGATACATTTCACAGCTTTTATTGTGTTTATAACATTTTGTATTGGAATTTGTGGTTGCTGTGAATATTGCTCAGAAACAAAATTCACAAAACAATGTATTGTTGTACTTACTTAAATTTCAAGACATTGATGCACAGGCCACCCAAGCCTTTAGTTTGGTGTTTGATACATTTCACAGCTTTTATTGTATTTATAACATTTTGTATCGGAATTTGTGGTTGCTGTGAATATTGCTCAGAAACAAAATTCGCAAAACAATATATTGTTGTACTTACTTGCTTAGTGCCTTTTCTTGTTGGTTCCTGTGAAATCTGGGGCCATTTTGAGCATTATTTAAAGAGTTTTAGGTACCCTTCTTAACTTTTTGAATGTTAATTAATATTTTTATATTCTTCGTCATGTAACTCGAACAAATTAATGCATGTTTCGATCGACATCATCTTAAGAGAGATAGGCAAGTGTAAGAGAAACTGTAATCCTTATGTGTCAGAGTTGACCACCCTGAAGATTTTGACATCTACAGTAAGTTTCAACATAATTGTGTAACTTTTAATAAATAGCAGAGGGGTTGGCACTCTGCCTCCCAAGTTCAATTCCCAGCCTTGTCGAGGGGTCGATAAAAATATATTAATAAGTACCGGCATACATGGACTACCTTGAAGCAGCTGCCTGTGGTGCCTTTATATGCTTCCAGTCTGCTGGGGGTTAACTGATCGTTGTAAAGTGCCTTTGAGCATTCATAAGGAAATGGCGCTATATAAATGCACCGCTTTTTTACTTTTTACTTCTTACTAGTTTTCATAAAAACATATTCAGCTTTTAAGGTTGCATTAATAGCGTACATCAAGTACAAATACATGTTATTGTTAGATATAAAAGGAGAAATACAGGGTTCTCAAAATGACCTGGAGGAGAAGGTCAAAATAATTATCTTCAGTGTAAGTGACTGGATTCCAAATAAGCAATACTAACTGTAACCCTGTTATACTAAGGGTTCTTCAGGCACACTGCATTGCCCTCGAAGATTAACTTTCTTCTGTGCTAGTTGGAAGTGGTTTTGCAACTTTTAGAGGCATCTAAATGACTGAAAAAAGTCTGGAAATAGTGGTACTAAGATAACATATTACTTATGTATGTAATCTGTTCATCATTGTCAGATTAAAGCCGGAAAACATGATGTGTTTATAGAAGTCACTTCCCCCCTTGATCTTGGCTCTTGCAAGAAGGTCATGGAATCATTGATTGAAAGAATGCTGGAGCTTGGATTTTCATCTGACGAATCAAAAGCAAGTGAAGATTCTGATATGTTAGAATGTAGTGCAAGTGGTAGCACCCAATCTCAAAGTAAATCTGCAACTAAAGGTGTGGAATCTGGGAATAATATGAAAGAGAGTCTTGTTGTAGAGCAAGTCCGAGTAATTGGTACTGATGGCCAACTTAAAGTTGTCTATCCATCAAATGCTGATCTCTGCTTAAAGTCAGTCACTTTACAACACCAGTAACAGTTCATAGTTATGTTACAATGCAGAGCTACATTTTACAAAGGCCAGTAAAAGATAAATGTGTTTCCAGTACTAACCAAGTTAAACTGAATATTAATGTTGTCTATCCATCAAATGCTGATCTCTGCTTAAAATCAGTCACTTTATAACGTAGTAACAGTTCATAATTATGTTACCATGCAGAGCTACATTTTATAAAGGCCAGTAAAAGATGAATGTGTTTCCAGTACTAACCAAGTTAAACTGAAAGTTGTCTATCCATCAAACACCGATCTCTGCTTTAAGTCAGTCACTTTACAACACCAGTAACAGTTCATATTTATGTTACTGGGCAAAGTTACATTTTACAAAGGCCTGTAAAAGATAAATGTGTTTCCAGTACTAACCAAGTTAAACTGAAAGTTGTCTATCCGTCAAATGCCGATCTGTAACAGTAACAGTTCATAGTTATGTTATCGTGCAGAGCTATGTTTTATAAAGGCCTGTAAAAGATAAATGTGTTTCCAGTACTAACCAAGTTAAACTGAAAGTTGTTTATCCATCAAATGCTGATCTCTGCTTAAAGTCAGTCACTTTACAACATAGTAACAGTTCATAATTATGTTACCATGCAGAGCTACATTTTACAAAGGCCAGTAAAAGATAAATGTGTTTCCAGTACCAAGCAAGTTAAACTGAAAGTTGTCTATCCATCAAACGCTGATCTCCGCTTAAAGTCAGTCACTTTATAACACAGTAACATTTCATAGTTATGTTACTGTGCAGAGCTACATTTTTACAAAGGCCTGTAAAAGATAAATGTGTTTCCAGTACCAAGCAAGTTAAACTGAAAGTTGTTTATCCATCAAATGCTGATCTCTGCTTAAAGTCAGGCACTTTACAACATAGTAGCAGTTCATAATTATGTTACCGTGCAGAGCTACATTTTATAAAGGCCAGTAAAAGATAAATGTGTTTCCAGTACCAAGCAAGTTAAACTGAAAGTTGTCTATCCATCAAATGCTGATCTCCGCTTAAAGTCAGTCACTTTATAACACAGTAACATTTCATAGTTATGTTACTGTGCAGAGCTACATTTTAACAAAGGCCTGTAAAAGATAAATGTTTCCAGTAGTAACCCAGTTAAACTGAAAGTTGTCCATTTACCAATTTTTTGTAAATAATTTTATTAGCTGAAATTGAAAAATGACTGCATGTGACTCAGGTTGAAAAGAAAACCAAAAAAAGGGTATTGTGATTTGAAAAAATAATTTAAAAATCAAACAAAGTTTATTAAGCACAATTAAGAGCACAATATTCAGTGCCCTTCCTTTCACTTCTGGATGGAATCGTTCATATTAAACAAAAACATTTTTTTACAATGTTTTTTAGAACTGTTTTCTTGTTAAAACTTATCAAGTAGATTTTCTATCTTGTGAAAAATAACTTTGTCAGGTTGTTTATGACATCAAATCCAAGAAATGAAAATTAGGAGAAACAACAACACATGTACAGCTGTACAGCTTTGGGAAACAATTCAATCCCGTAAGTTTCTATCGCAATCCCATTGTGGCAGTGAATAAATAATTGACGAGTATGATAGTGAGTGTGGTCGCATTAGAAGCTTAACACCGGTGTTTTCTGGTTTTAAGTTTAGGCCGCTAACTCCAGTGTTACACTATTTAACACTGTACTGAGGTCGTACGGCGAAATTAAACACTAACTAATCATATAGTGATGACAGAATAGAATGTTTATTACAAAGTGAACTCGTATTACATTTGATTGCCGCATGCACTATGGTTGAACTATGTGCACTCATTGCTAGTCTTATATTTATTTTAGTTTCTGAGCCATCCCAGACCCATTTGTTTTTCCCCGTGCTGTTTCTTGTGCCGATACTATCCCACTCTCTCAGGCAAAAATTGAGAGTGAATCACCAAGACACTTATATCAAGATACAATTCAAGATTTTAACCTAGGTCATGATCAATACAAAACATGGGCAAGTAAAATTATTACTTTTTTATAAGACACTTACCTTTGGATGCTAGAACCAGATGCTTGATTCGAAAAAGGATTTGGATTACGGTTGTTCATCGTTGCTTGTCCACTAGCTGGAAAACGTGATGCAAATGACTGATGCTGATACCACAATCACCTTTGTCAAATGCAATCTATTTTTCTGCTACATGTCAACCATATTACAACTGTCAACTTCAACTAAATTTATAGATAAACACTGATAAACCGTGCTTTTCAGTGTGGTGAAACCAGTGTTAACTTTCTTTCATTATGCCGCCGTAACCATGACATGTAAAACCAAGTATGAAATGAAATTATTCCCGGTCGCACTCAAAATTCTAAACTATGGTGTAAACACTGGTGTTAAAAGGTGTTAACTCTCCAGTCCGACTACACTCAGTGTTGAAATTCTAAAAAAAGTAAATCTGTACAACTCTTAACTTTGCTCAAACCTTTACTCAGGCTTTAAACAATGAATGCCCTACCCTGCGAGTAGAGCCAGTATGATTTCCCTCGAACCTTGAAATAAATGATGCAAAATATGTAATTGACAAAATTGAAGTCAAGAAGGTTAATAATTTTAAAGAGGCTCACAAACAATACTGAATTGATCAGTGCAAACGAATAGACTCAGCTGTTCTGATAATGATAATGATAATGAGAACTTTGTAGGCTCATAGATTCCCATATTTGTAACTCTCTTACTTAAAAGTGGTTCAAACAATGATAAAGGTTTATAAGAATTTTACGCTCTTTCGCACGTTTCACTTGAGTGGCTGCACAGGTAGCCCATGCTCCCGTCATGACAACCGGATTTATATAAGCAAAATAATGTATGGGAAGTTTGAATTATTTTTAGTAACAAAAACATTCATTCTACCTTCTGCTATCTAGTAGTCATAACTTCTTATATTTATAAATTATAGTTTTTGGGCAAATTGAAGTGCTTTCTGAGGTGCAGCATGAAAAAGTAAATCTCCCTTCAGCTTGCTTTAAGCTACTAGATAACAAAAATGTAGAATAAATGTTTTTACATTTTACGAGAAATAATATACAAAACTCTAATTTCCAATCCCGTACATTTGCTAATAAAAATATTGTCAGTGTTCAAACATTGTGACAGGAGCATGGGCTACGTGTGGTGGCTGTTGATGAGACTGAACATAAGACGAAGGGCTACGCTTAAAATGTCAGCTTTTCCCATCATCTAACAGTATGATAATTTATTTTGTATCACATAATACTATACATTTAAAAAACGCTTTGGCTAATCCGCTGAAATAATGTTTTCCCATGTGTCACCATTATAATACTCGAGAATCCTATGATAAACAATGACTTCAATCAACTGTTTCAAGGAACAAGGAAAACACTATTCAGTATGTTGTCAATAATTATTTAGTAACAACAACTCCTGGACAAATTCCAAGTTCAAACTTGTACATCAGTCCTGTGGGTAACTCTTGTTATATTTTTGGGCCACAGGTAAAGTAAGGTTTTTGAATGGCTCTACTGTATTACAACATTGTCGCATCAAAGTATAGTTCAACATTTCTGTCTGATTTCCAAATACGGGTTTTATTTTTCCACAAGACATGCCGCTTTTGATTTTATTTCATGATCTGACAATAGCAAGGTAGTATTGTGCAATATAGATGGTTACAGTGCTATGACATAGTTTTGAAAGCCTTCTTAGAAGGCCTTCACTTTACAATACAGCAACAGTTCATTAATTATTTTGTGTTCATTATTTATGGTTTGGGGGGGGGTCAGTGTTTAGAACAGAATCCCTTTCACTTTTTGCATGACTGCCCCCCCCCTTACAAGACAGAAACAAACTAAATGGCCCCAGCCACAGAACTTCACTTTACAAAGGACAGTAAAAGATAGATGTGTTTGTAATTTCAAGGCATTGTTTGAATTATGGACTTAAAAAAATTAGTTTGATTTTAACACCCCCCAAAAATTCAATGCAACACAGCAAGCTTGCCCCAGCTGCAATACTGTAAACTCCCACTTTTTTAAAACCCCCCCCCCCCGATGTAAGCCCATCCATTTGCAAAATATCTTATTCCAGATATAAACCCCCACCCCCCGTTTATATGCCCATCTACTGTGTGTTCCTTTTAAACATCAAACTTTTTAAAAGCCTTGCTGACATAAACTAGTGGCTGTTGAGTTTAAAACAATTATGATACAAATGTTTTCATTCATATAAAACAACACTACAGGTACTGTTCCACTGATCATTTCAAACACAACTGTTCAGCTCCAATGTTTTCGAGTAACAGTGTAAACAGTTAGCTACAGTCTGCAGTTTTCAGTGCACGCAGATTTTTTTTTTTTTGAGCCTTCCATTCCTCACTTCAGGGTTCCTGGAAAATTTTTGAAGCCCTCAAAAATTTTTTTTTAGTCCTGGAAAATTTCATAGAATCTTCTTGAAAAAACTAGACTTCCCAAATGATGTATTGTTTTTTGTTTCAAGTAACAACTAAGACTGTCCAAAAAATACAAATTTTCATGACATTAATTACTAAAACATTGTTTAAACAGATGATTTGAACATTAATATTTTAATTCTGGGTTTAAAAAGTCCTGGAAAAAATACAGCCCTGGAAAACCCTGGATTATATCAAGTTCCAAAGGTGTATGAACCCTGTCACTTGCACTTTGTGTTCCTTGCTCCCGCAAATGTAATACACACATAGTGGGTCAGTTCCACCCCCAATAACCTTTCAGTGCTTTCCTTGTTTCCCGGGTAATTTCACCAATCATGCAGTGTCAGTGTCCCGTCTTTTATGACGAGAGACACAAATGTATCATAAATGTAAATCAAAATGTAGTGGTATTGTAGCTTTAATTCGTTTCTCAGCTATGTTTTATCTATCTTTCCAAAACTTTTTTTTATTCCACTTATAAGCCCCCCAGAAACAAGCCCCCTCATTTATACTCTTATGAAGTTATATGCCCAGCGCTTTAAAGTTTTTTTCAACACTAATTTGAAAATGACAGCCTGTCAAGTACAACATTCCACATGCCAAGTAACAACAAGACTCCTACATCAATAAATAGAAACTTTCACGGAAGCTTCAACCTCGTACTTCCATCCCACATCCACAAACACACCAAAATTTGCAAATTTAATGTAATAATTACACATTGCTTTAAAACTTTGACACAGTGATCCCCTGATTCAAGGGAAGAAATTAATTAATGGACTTAATCTTTTGAGGAATAACACTATTTTATTGCATATTATCTCTTTTGTACCTAACACAACATAAGGAGAAAATAACTATATATATTGACAGAAGATGAGAAGCTTAAGAAAGCCATTTTGCTAGTATAATTCACTCTAAATGCTGTTTTCATCTGACATGAAAAACAACAAAGCATACAGTCAGCAAGGCATGTTAAATTTCAATGGTTGCTCTTCTGTTTTCTACAGGAAGTTAACAAGTTCTAGAAACCATGAATTTTTAGTTGGTTCTTATCACAAAGGTTTATTTTGATAAGAAATTCTGAGATGTTGGTCCTCTGGTCTCCTTGCAGCTGCACAACTTCTCCAAACTCTGGATGATCAACAACTGTCCCATTACAGTTGAACTCCTGAGAATGAAAAGAAAAAACAGTTAAAAATCTGCTTTTCTTGTAAACATGAAAGCTTATGGTCTAGTTGGGTTATCAACTTGAGAGGGGGAGGGGGCTACTCCCTATATTTGAGTGGAAGGTATGAACGTGCATTTTTTTAGGGGTTAAAGTCAACAGTCTGGTAATTCATAGGTGGTGTTAAGGGAAACCTGTGTTAATTAAAACCAAGAAACTGTTTTTAAGGGTTGAAACAATTTTATATCATATTGCGTTCGTACCTTTATTTAGTGCAAATCATGCTCTGTGCAACACATGGGGACAAGCTATTTAGGGAAAAATGTCAATTCTCAATTGGCATTTTTTATGGTAATTTTCAAACCGAGAGGTATTTTTAAGAATGAAAAAACTTTATGCCTTGGTATTTTTTAAGTTATTTTGAGGATTTTTCCGACAGTCATTCCTATCCTTTCAACCCTAGAGTATCCCCCCAGGTTATCAAGGCCTGATACTGAGCAGAATATTTTCTGCTCAAAATGTTAGCTTACCAGAGTTAACTTGTTAATCAAGATTAAACTTGCCAAACATTTGTCATACTTATATTCTCAATACATTTCATTGGGTTCTTTTAAACAAAATACTCTCTAAGTGAGGCCTGTTTTTCTTCACTTGTAAGTATTTCAAAACTCTTTGGGGTTTACTATATTGAAATTCACTGGAACACAAAATTATGCCCTACATGCAACAAAAATGTTTAAAAATTAAAAAAAAACATGGGGGTAAATAATTGTCAAATGACTTTTTTTACAAGGAAAGGAATTTTTAAACTCTTTAACACTGGGTTTATTTTTAACTTGTACGAGCTTCCTTTCCCTCCAACTAACTCAGTTGGCTTGGTAACCTTTCCTCTATCTGACGTTAACAAATCCAAAGAAGGTTGCTGCTACAATCAAAGCTTATACACCCAGAGTTAAATCATTTAGGGAGCGTCGACAAATAAAAAAAAAATTGTAACGTGGACGTTAAGGGGGGGGGGAAGGGGGTCTAGGCTAAATGTTAAGATCAAATTTTTTTAACAGTTACCTTTTAATAATACAAAAATAATAATACACTAATATACGCCAATAAAAATTAGTACATTTAATTTTGATTGAACATTGTTTCGGGATCTCTCTGAAGCCATTGTCAAAAGCTAGTTTGCCTCGGAGAACTCAAATGCTCGCCTTGTTCATTTTTTAAAAAAATTTCTTCTGTCAAAACAAAACTTAGCCTATAACATAACTCGTACAAGACATTTGGAAGTATATTAAATGCACATCTTTAAGTCAGTGTCGATGTTTGTGCGTTGACTAACACTTGGACACTGAATCTGGGTGTATCTGTAAATAATTGTTGCAATTTGACTTTACAACAAATGCATGGGGTATACATTTAGGAGGGAGGGGGGAGGGGGTTCGATCTTAACATCCATTGGACATTAAAAATTTTTTGCTTTGATTTGCTGAGACCCCCTTAAAATATCTGTCCTTATCATTGCCTGGATAGGATGCCATTTTGACTACCACCTCAGCATCAACTCATGAATGGATATCATGCGATACAGGAGCCAATCAGGCCACACGAAAATGAATATTAGTTGTTTTGGTAAATACTAATACACATTACTGACGACCTATTCACTTTGCCGTGCACATTTGTTAAATATATTGTGTAGTAGTTTGGGATCACTCTCAGCCTCAGGATTATAAGACTTGGCACGAGTTTCTTAAACCTTAGAGACAAAATCGATGAATTATAAACAAACATTATAACATTACCAAAAGACCAAGAGCTGAAAGATATTCAAGTGTTCTTGGTGGAAAAATAAGAAAATTTTGGTCCAAAAGGCCGCAGGCTTATAGAAAAATTGATGACATAAACAATGCTGTAGACAGTAACTGTCTTTTCCTGTGCGATTATCAACACTTGCTGCCTGCCTCCGTTTCTGGCGAGCGAGCAAATGCGATTGCAAGATTATTTAGAGCCGACAACACTATACACTGATACCAACAGCGTGTGCACTTTAAAAATTGTGCTGCTAACCTTAATTAAACTGAAGAACATTCAAACTGTATATAGACTAAATACGACACAAGTAATGCACATCAAGTGCAAAATCATACACACACAAATAAGTATATTTAAGCATAACATCATGAAAATGCCTTGAAAAGTTAAAAAAGAAGAATCCTATAGATACAATTTATCTCACTCCTCGATCAGAACGTTTCTACCTTCTTAAAAGCTTTCGTAAGTTTCTTCAAATCATAATCGTCAGATATTCCCTGTATTGTTGTCAACGTTTTACGGCCGTTCCTTTGCTGAATACGAACGTGTATTAACCGATCCTGTGATGAAGCTTGGTCGCCCTTTGAAGCATCAGAAAAGGGATCTGAAAATAAAGAAATGGCAAACCCAACTTAACATTGTTACACAAAATAATAATAAAAATGGCGGAAGGTTATTCCCATCAGAGCGAAAATCACAAAAAATGCTGGAAACTTACCAAATGCTTGCAAATTCTGGATTGACATGCGAAGTTTTTCTTTTCCTAAACTTCTGAAAATCGAACTTGTTGTTTGGTAGTTAAGATTCCTTAAGCGATGGGAATGGATTTTCTAATTCAATCCCACGTCAGTCCTGTCAACCTCAGATCGAGAACTAGAAGCTAGAGAGAAACTTCCTCAATTTTACGTCATTGTCATTGGGGGAGCGAAACTCGTGGGGTTTCTCAGAAGCTCCTGTTTTGTGTCCCTACTAAGATTGGGCCAAAACAAAACGAAATTTTTAACTTGATAAATATCAGCATTAATGAAATAATGCAAGGATTTCTTGCAGTTTAAAAAAATTTCGATTGTTAAATAGAGACGATGTTTTTCCTTCGTTTTTCCTTCGTTTTTCCTTATAATTTTCAACATGCATTCAACATTATTCCCTCTGTCACAAGAAGGAACCTTTTAACAGGAAGTCCGCTGTACACTCAAACTTGAGCTTTTCCTTTCCAAGAGGTAAGAAAACTTATATGCATTTCGTAAAAACATGACCGGAAAGTGGGAAGACCTTGATTGAATGCGATCAACACCATGTTGCTTAGTGGATAACTACAGTCATGCATGATGCATTTGAATATGCGTCAATACTTGAGAAACTACCTCTGGAAATAGAATGCATAGCGACATACGGTATGTACTAATGTAGGCATTGTAGCGGAAGTTCCATTGGCTAACAAGTGAATTTACTATATATTTTGCATTTCCAAAAAGTCGCTCTTATGAAAGAGCACTACGAGTAGTTGTTGATTTTTCGTATTTCTTTTAACCTAAGCTAGCACCGATGGCCTTAATGCCTTCAAAATTGGTCGTCATTGAGACGTCATCTACTGTGAAGCTTTTAGTATTAATAACTAAATAAGGTGTATTCGTTCTGGTTATTTGTCGGGATTCGCAGAAAATTTTTTCCGGAAACTCAATTTGAAGATATTGAAAATGTTTGTGTGCTTAAAAGCTGTCAGGCTCAATGGTTTTGCGAGTGGTTCAAATATTTACATAAATTTTTCTTTGTGTGCTTAGAGTAAGAGAAGAGAAAAGGTCAAATATTTGTGTGATTTTTACGTAACATTTGTGTGATAAAAATTAATCTAAAGGAAAGTAATGGCTTTTTCACACAAAAATACGTACTGTGTCAAGGTTATTCTGAAATAGCTGTTGTTACAGTTGTATGCAAATGAGATACAAATGAGATCGACGTTAATCATGGTATTAACCCGATAGCCTTGCTTAATAATTAATGGTCCTTAAACAAATGATTCTGGATATATGAACTCAACTGTAACAACAGCTATTATAAGCAAGGATCGTATTAGACACAAAATTCGTGTATTTTTACTGAAACTGCTTCCAGAAAAATGTATTTTTTTAAATTTCTAATGCTGATAGATAGAAAGTTGTTACATTTACAAGTCATTAATCCACTTTTATTGCACGCCTTCAAAACTTCTTGATAGCTCAAACCAGCAAGTTCAAGAAGTCAAATTAAACTGAGAGGAATACTGTGTGCTAGATTTTGTACAAGTTTATTTTGAGGGTGTGGGGACCAGCCCTCTGTGTATGTTGTATGTGCATTTTTCTTGATTCTTTGTCAATTTCATCTAGCACCCTGTTGTTTTTAGAGCCTCTTTCCCATTGTTAAAATAATAAAAATTTTGGTGTTCAACTCAATTTTAATTTTTGATTTTAGTTCTTGAGCAGTTTGAATGATCACTCAGAATAATGTAGTTCTTAGCCAAATAAATCATTCAGCATTTTTTAATGATTAGCATTGTCAACTTGCAGTTTGGGAAATGTGTATTAGAGCCCCATTCAGGGACCCATTATCTCACATCTTATCTCATCCTCCACATTTGGTTTTCATTTCAACAGTTGATTTATTTTGAATCTTTTCCTTACATCAAAGTCTGGGCTTTATAAAAGCTATTCAAAACATGAAAGTTACATAAAATATGTCCATGTATATTTCAAAATATTTATTGTGTCTGTAAGAGTACTTGATTATTAATAGACCTGGAGTCAGCAAGATTAAATTCTGGTTCTGCCCAGAAGGGGAAGTAATTATGAAAAGGGAGGAGGAGATTTGGGATATGGGGGAGGGAGGGGGTGATAGAGGGCTCCTGGAGAAGGGGTGTGAAGGAGTGGAGAGATAGGGGAGGGATAAGGGAGAGGGGGAAAATAGGGGGCTCCTGGTGAAGATATGTGTGGAGGGGAGGTAGATGTGGGTTAAGGGGAGCACAATGACAGGGTAACCTTTATCTAGTTTTACAAACCCAAACCAGCCAAAGACATGACTCATAGATATAACTAACTTAAATGAGACCAATTTCAGTATGATAAAATGTGGACTGCGTCGGTGTATGTATGTAAAATGTCGATAAAATATATAAATTTTACACCGTAAAAAGAGTAAAAACTAACATTTCGGACTTCGTCCTTCGTCAGAGTTGGATCCAACTGACTGACTGAATGGGTCCTTCGTCAGAGTTGACATCCAACTCTGACGAAGGACGAAGTTCGAAACGTTAGTTTTTACTCTTTTTACGGTGTAAAATTTATATATTTTATCGACAACTTCAGTATGATTTAATTTGTACATATAAAATTTAAAGACTGTTTCTCACTTACCCTCTAGGACAGTACCTCCTTGTAGGAACAAGGCAAGGCCATCTCTTGCTTTATGGTATCAAAGATGGTACAGGTACGAATCAGCATGTTTCAATTAATGTTTTCCAATAGACCAATTTCAATATTTTAAAATTCTTGAATATGAGGCTCATTGGAACAAAACAAAAAAGATCACATTGGAATAAAACAACAACATCATGAATAATTTATTTCTTTAGTTTATCCCCCCTGAGCTTCGAATCCAAGAGAGAATTTGATCTAGATACTGTTGTTATTTTTAAATAAAATTATTCAGGTGGTTATAGAGTTTCTGCTATGTCATTAATAGGCTTTATGCATGTTTACATCAAACACTGCAAAGCCTCGCTTTTGAATCATGAAATTGTGAATATTAATTTTTACAAATCAATCCCAAAGTGCCCAAAAAGGAAAAGAATTCCTTTGTGAACACGGTTTGCAAGTGCAAAATGCTCACACCTATTTCTTGAATACAAGGCTTGGGGGTGAAATTGACTAGTTTGACGTCAACATGCAATAGGTCTATTAGACTTACTTATAATGCTGGCTTTAATTGTCATGCATGAGATGATTGTAGCGGGCATTAGAACAAGTTTGATAATCATCCTGGTATTTTTTCTAAAACAGTTGCTGGCCACAGGCTCAGTGAATTTCTGTGTGGCGAATGTTTGCTTCACCTAGTTTGGTTGATAAATGTTAAATATGACACTGAGTAACAAAACTTTAAATTGCCAAAATCTTTTAAAAGGAAAATAATATTGATTTGAGACTGCTCCAGATACACTAACATGGCATATATTGCTAAGTTTGCCCCACTATACATGGGTGGCAGAACCAAAAAATGTTTGGAGCGCACATGTACAACCAAATTATAAGGGGGGGAGGAGGCTAGCCCCCCAATCCAAATTATTTGGGGGGGGGAGGTTGCAATGCCCCCTGTTTCTTGTTACCAATTTAGGAGAATTTGATTTGCATTTCACTTCATTTAGTTTTCAATATTTGACCAATTTATATTTCAGAATGACCTACACTATATGAGTTATGCAATTAGGAGAAGTTATATTATAAAGGGTTAGATGAAGGTCATCAGTAAACTACTCTTACCTCCCTAATAAACATACATGTACGTTTATATTTTTGAGCAAATTTTCCACCCTATATGGGCCTTAATTGGGTTGTAGGGTTATTAGTTTTCGACTGTTTCCATCCTATTTGAACCTTATTTGGATCTATCTGACTATTAAAATCCAGTGATTTAGTCATTTTCTTCTGTCTAGGCAAGTTATATTACTGACAGTACTCTCCAAAGATAATTTTATTTATTTGAGTATGTGTTTTGCTTGTGAACAAACATAAACTAATTTTGTATTTGGGTAATTCAGTCTTATGCTACAGTACTATACCACCGCACTGTATTAAATTATTGATGTTTCGAGATATTTTCACCCTATATTATAATTATTCCACCCTATATTACTATTGACTTTTTGAGATGCTTCTATCCTATACTATCAATTCAGCCCTATACTACTATTAAGTTTTTCATATATTGTCCACCTATACTACTGTTTTGCCCTGTATGCTTATTTAGGAGTTAAGAGTCTACAGTAAAAACTCAAAGCTAAATCATTGGTTACAGACACAATGATCGGTTGAAATTTACTGAAAACAGTCAATAAAAATCACTTTTCAAAGAAAACAATAAAAGTCAAATTGTTCAATTAAACAAAAACTGCTAAGAAAATCTGAAAGTTTTTTTAGAACTATGCATACACAGTTTTGTGTTCTTTATTCTGAACGAGAGTTTCAGTTTTTGTTTTGTTGTTCTTACAATTGATGAAAATCTGGTATCTTTTTATTATATTCAGGTGATAACAGGTTTGAAGTTGAGTTGCGTAGCTCCAACAAGCTCTTTTCGAAAAGGCCCATTGTACAGGTTAGTCAAAGAGAATGGTGGGGAGAAAAACACTTTCAAATGTGAAAAGTACAAAAAAAATCGTTACTTTAACTAAGTATATTTTTCAATTACATTGTTGTTGTTAAGTGTTTAGAATGTGATAAAAATAACAATAAAGGCCCTTTCAAACTTGTTTTTTTAAAGTTCCAGATGAAAAGTTGAACCCTTTAATAATAGTAATTTTTGAAATTAAAAACTTTTCTCGCCATTCCTGTTACCCTTTTTAGACTTGAAGCATGCAATGATAACTAGCAGGAGGCATATGGTGTAGCACGAGTCATAAAGCAGAGATTCAAAAAACTCAATTCTGGCTACAATAGTCACATTGTTATAACTTTAATCAATGAATTATTCCCTTGAAATTGTTTGA
>JAOBAT010108501.1:0-14871 GCA_026413305.1 Hydrozoanthus tunicans
TTTTCGCTTCGATGATTTTGATGTTTTTAGCGGGCCTCTCAGAAATTTGTAGTTTCAGTTATGATTCTAAAATTTGCTTTAGTCAGTAGATATTTACTTCTAGAAACATGTTATACACCAAAAAAAGTTCTGATTTGATTTGCGCCCTCGCGCGAGCTTCGTTTCTCGACCTTAAAATTCAATCGAAATTTCGAAGATTTCGGCTTCCCGAGTCATGTTGGGTTTTTCAAAATTTTCTCCTTATAAAAAAAACACTAGAAACTAAAAAGTACCTCACGTTTATAGGTACACCATAGGGTATCTGTGGGCGAAATATGAGGGTAGGTCAATTTTTGAACTTGTGCCACTTAATTTGTCCACTCTTGTTTGCAAAGCTCGCTCTTCAGTAAAATTTATCTCTTGAGCTAGTCGCACTTCTAGATCGTACCAATACGTCGGACGGATAGAAAGGGTAGATATTGTACTCGGAATTACCAAGTCAGCCCAAACAGGAAGAACACCAAAGGATTGTCCAACAAATGCCCTTTATTCTTGATTAAGCACTTCTGAGTCAAGTTACAAATTTGCTAATTTAAGTCTCTTTTCAGTAATATAAAACCAAAGTTGTTAATAGAGTCCGAATTACTCTAGCTAACGGTCTTATATTTATAATCGCAGCGGTTCGGATAAAACCCGCTATTTAGAACAGGTTTTCGCCACGCTACGTGAATACAAACTCTTGCGTCAGCTTCTTTGTGAAAGGATTGACGATAGTGTTTCGCCCCTAGTTACGGGTACTCATTTAGATGAGGAGTGGAAAGACTACTACCTTAACTGAAACTCTGGAAATACGTATTAATTCTAACTGAAAATTAGTTCTTTTAGAACTTCTTAATAATTATGATTCAGTAACTGCGTCGTCAGCGCTCAGGAATACTCTAAATGATTTAAAACAATCTTAACTTTACTGGTATACTCGAACGTTTCCTAATTTGATTGGGCTAAACTATAAATCTTGCGATTTAACCTGTTAGCAAATATCATAGCGGCTAAAACATAGACTTTTTGTTTATTATGATCTTCTAATATAATAAACACTTTTTTACGTGGAATTTTGTGTCATAACACTGCACTTCCGTAAGGATTAGCCAGGACTAAAACTGTGCAGGACTCGTCGGGAAACACAACTGATTCGTCTGTACGAGGACTTTCAATATATACATTGATAAGTAAAAACGGATCTAGTCCGTGCTATATTCGTTATTGTCCACTAATTTGTCTAGTGAAATTTACTTGGATAAAAAGTGTAAAATTGTCTTAATTTCTTTATAAATCATTCCTTATAATTATTAATTATTAACTATAGAAATGAAAGACGTGATTTGAACTTGTTAGGCTTGCTTAAGTGAACAATTTGAATGGGAAAGCTGTGGCAAATGCATTTTGGGAGTGGCTCCAGTTTCAGGGTCGTACCACTAGAAGACCTGTGTGAATTGATGGGAATATCCCAAAATGAAACAGTCGAAGCTCAATCGAATAACTTCGAAAGGTTCTGAGAGTGGTAGATATCTGGTGATAGTTTGCAGATCCTATAAATTTCGTACCTGTTTACTTAGAAACGCTTTCATTCTTGAGGGAAGCCGATCTGGTTTCCCTTCAACCCGGCCTTTTTCTCCATCAAAGAAACCTCTGGGTCCATCTTGTTCTAATGCAAATATGTAAAATAGATATCAAACGGCAAACAGACGAGGAAGAGGAAATACAGGAAAGAACGGTCCATAAAATCCTTGCAGAAGTTTAAATGAAACACAAAAAGGAAAAGAAAACTGAATACTGCCTTTCATAACATAATTTAATCCAGCAGTTTCAAACATAAAGCAAATACTTTTTAAGAACTGATATTTAACCGAAATCAAACCATACTTGTCTGAGATCTTCCAACAAAAAACAATTATATGGCACAAATGGGCACATTCCCTGGACACGCTCCCCTTGAAGAAGATTTTGAACACTACGTGATCACATATTAGACGAACAAAGTATGGGAGCAGACCACCAAAGCGTAAATGAGTAAGTGAAGCCGTATAGACCCGTCACTCCAAAGTAACAAGGAATATATTAAAAAGGCTCCGTAAAGTTAGGAAATACCTAATACTGTACCTTGAGCACTTGTGTTACGACCATAGCTTTCGGTTATGACACAACTGGCGGTTACAGCTAGCAGAACACAAAACGTGATGCTGGAAAAAGCCATTTTACTTTTCTGCAAACAAATAGCTGAAAATTTGTTATGTTTTAGAAAGAACTTTTGTGAGAATAGTTACCAAAATTGCAGTTCAAATTCATTTGAACAAGAGCTGCTCGTTTCAAATTTTTATGAGGTAGATACAATCGCAGACCTATGTAAAACACAAAGCTACTTACATTCTCTCTTGGAATACTCTTTCAACCTTTTTAAAATTCTGTTAGATACTTGCTATGTGGACAATAATTCCAAATGCTGCCAGCGGAGGCTGAAACTCTCACAAGAGTATGACAGTAACGTTTTCGTAATTAGGTCACTGAAAAGAGAAAAAGGGAAAGATGATGTCATTAAGGCACATGATAACGTACCGATGTGATTGGTGGATTCCTTGAAGCTCGGTCCCTAGCAATACTTGGTGCTGCTTTCCATTGGTTTGCTTGTGCTGGTTATTTTTGTTATAAATTTTTATTGAAAGGGACTGTGTACCGCTATGGGAGACAAAGTTCTAATCTACTTCAAGTGAGTTCGATTTTAACTGAAACAAACAAGCTTGGGTTATGATCAGTTCATGTGTAGAACGAGAATCGCGGCCAAGAGAAAGATATGCAGTTAGTTTACAATGTTAATCACTTCTGAGTTTTTCAACGATTTTCTACAACATTTGATGGAATTGACAGAGGTATTTATTTCAAGAGGTACGCTGGTAGTTTTTCGTGTTTGACTGAATTCGCTTTTGTTGTTATATTGGCGCGTGAATTTGATTGTTTACTCATAAAACTTTTGTTCAAACCATGGATTCAATGATTGTGATATTTTGCAGCTATTTTTTTCATAATTCAAGAAATAACCTGTAGGTTATTTTGTTCCTTCTTTAGTTGACTCTAAAGGAAGAAAACTTCTACTACGAAGCCCGTCGTGGAAATTATGAAAACCAACACCTGCGTTTAGAACGGGTGATCTTAAAAGATCAGATCCAATACCAAAATATTATTTTGCTTTGTGTGTTCTCTAATATTGTAGAGTCTTGTCTTTTCTTCCCATCATATCGTATGGATAACGTAGGATAACTACAAATAAAATGCTTTGGTAACCGTTCTTATTATCGTTCGATGTCAGTAGTTATTGTTGTCCCTATCGGTTTTATTAACATTGCCGGTTTTTTTTTGGAAATATCTACTTGATCGACTGTTTTTTTCTTTAAACATAGTACATTGTAGGCGCGTATTTTGGTGGAAATAACTAAATAAAGGTCTTTGATCATTAGTTCACTTATTTTGAAATTGTTATCAGCAGCAAAGCTTCTTTAATGATAAAACATCTAATCCTGCAAAAAGAGCAATATTAAAAGGAACCACAATGTTCTCTGATTACAACGCATATGTTCTAACTTGTCTACTTTATTCTTAATGAACTCCATTTAACCACTTCTTTTTGTACTGAAGAAATGCAATATCGTATGGTGACTTCTTAGTTTAAAGGATGTTCTTTATCAAATCTCAATTTCTTGATCCTAAACTCACGATTTCTTGATTCCGCTATCTCTTTTAAATCTTAGAGAAACATTAAGACTAGCCAAAAAGTCCCGTAACCATTTTATCTAAGGTATTCATTAAACAAAAGAATTACGTACAAAGACAAGCAAGTAGTCCAATACCAATAGCAATATATACGAGCAAAAACCTTTTTAAGCAAGTCATTTTGTACTTTCAAATCTTTTCAAAAGTTTACGGCGAGCTGGAAAAATTGGTGTTTATTATAATTATGGCTGCGATAGTACACACGATGTGATTGGCTGCTGAGAGGGCTGGATTTTCTTGTAACGACAGGGGTACTACGAACTTTTTCTTCGCTGGACACTCGGAAACAAGTGAACGTAAACAACACAGTTTTCAAAAATTAAAATAAATAATTTTTAAGATATCTACTTGCAACGACGCTGAGAGAAAGCAATATTTATCGAAAGAACTAAAAGTAGCTAGAATAAACAACAAACCTTGAGTAAGACGAATTCAATTCAATTCTAAGACGAGTTTTACTCAGTTAGTCAGTTTTGTGCGGCAGCAACCGGCACAAAAGTGAAACTACATAAAAACATATACAGTGACATAAATATTTTCAACCGTTTCTTCGCTAAAACAAACAAAGATGTGTAAATGTTAGACATATCGGCGAAAAAGTTTACAACATGTCGTCAAAGTTTTTCAAGGATTAATTTCTGACAGAGAGGAGACACTGCAGTTCAAGATGGCTGCGAAATGCTGCTTTCTAAAAGCGAGCGTAAAGCCGAAACAAAGAAACAACGTAAAAATGGTCATCAACAACCTTTTTCACCGAAGATTTAGACCAAAAATATTAATACGAATAAATGTCCGATAAAATTCAATACTACAAATTCTTCAAAAGGCAACACAGCCGGATTCTCCATTTTTCCAAGCGGTACTTCATGTTCAGCGCCGAAAAATCCGCATGTTTGGTACTTGAAATCATTTTTAAAGGAAAAACGAGTATACAGTCTTACAACGTTGTCAGCCAGAACTATCAGCAACAAATGTCTTACAACTTGGGTTGTATCAAAAACCCTCTGATTCTTATCAAAAACCCTGGTTCTTCCTCAAGTTTCAACTTCGTGCTATATATAGTTTAGAGTGAATTTAACGGTGTGCATTAGAGTGAATTTCCAGGCAGCTCAATGCCATGGAGTTTTCATAGGAGCCAATACTAGCAGCTTCTTCAAATGTGACTTCCAAGTTTAATGAACCAGTTAAGATTTTCAGCAAGAAAAGAAGCATCGAAAGCGATGATTAATCAAATTTTAAAAGTGTTCCATGCGCCATGCTAGCGTCGGCGAAAGAGACTAAACAAGTAGCTGAAACCTCGCTTGATTTTGAAATCCTTGTTTGTTTCTGAAGATTGTCTTAAATGAACTTTGATGTATATATTGGTGTTGTTTACCATGCATTTTCACTAGTTTTCTTTTTTTTTTGTTATCAATTCCTGTTTTCTCATTACTAGTTGTTCTTTTTTTTCTGCGTGTTTTGTAAGGAGAATTTAAAAGCTATTAACTTACTTGAACTTAAAGCCAGCTACTATATTCAGAAGACTCTAATCCAACAAAGGTATCGCTCTCCCCGCATTAAAGCCACCCGGCTAAATGCAGTCACTGACAGACAAGAAACACGCCAAGTTTCCGGCAAAAACAAGTTACATCCAGGTTATGTACTTGTTTAAGTATTGCTAACTTTTTATGCAACTTCAGTTTACACACGTCCTTTAAAGTTACCAAGGGTATACAAACACAGTTTCGACCTCACATCTTGTAGACTTCATTTCGTCAACAATTTGTCGAGCTTCCTTTGAGAAAAAAATAAAAACGAAGAACACCGTGATTTTTTTAAAAAAAACGGCTCCTTTCGCAAACAACTCTCGCGCACTGTGACGGTAGACAAACGCACGGACTGAAGTAGGTGATAGAAAAACAGGCCCCAATTGTTCAAATGAGGATTGACTAATCCAGGATTAATTACCATGACAACAATTAGGTTTTATTAAAAGTTTATCCTGGTTTAAAGTTAATCGGCTTTCGAACAACCGGCCCCAGCTCTAGAACTGCGTCTTCCGGCGTTTCTGCTAAACACACGCTCTGCTTTTATCTGATGATATACTTGCTTGCTACTTGAGATAACTTGCTTGGAGTGAAAATGTATCTTGGTCGTGCCACAATGAAATTCTGGTTTGGTGAAGATGGCTTGGGCGAGAAAACCTGACTAACATTCATCCATTTTTTCTGGGCTGTAGCGGAACTCAGGACGCAGGCGGCGCAAGTCATCATTACTAAGAAGCCAGAGAGCGCAAAACTCGGCACTTCGCAGACGCTGTGCTCTTTCTTCCGGAATCTAAGTAAATGCGCTTGTTAGCACCATAAACTTGATCTACACTTTAATAACAATAATGGATATCAAATAACGATGACTGAAACCTACCTATTCAACGAAAACTTGCTATCGATGTTTGCTGATTCAAAACAACAACAACAACAACAACAACAACAACAACATGACTTTAGGAAGATAAAAGCTCCCTGAAATTTGTTTTTGGGTTTTCGTATTCAATAATATTTTGGAGTATGAAGGTCAATAAGACTCTTGCAACGACGGGCCATTAAAGCATTTGTAAAGTATTTCCGAGTTGCAGCTTCATCTTTTATTTTTGGACCCTAGTCAAACTGTCATATATTTAAGCTCTACGTTGTTTAATTCTAACTTGATTAGCAACACACCGGAACTAGGGACTAATGGCGGCGGACGTGTTATGACTTGGCTTGGTTTTTTCGCTTCTATCTGGTGCCCAAAGACGTCTAAGCTGGTGAACATTTCACCAAATGATTTAAAATACTTAGCAAGATCTCACATGGTGGCCACCTAGCCTGCGTAGCAAGTGTTCCCGGCGAAAAGGGCGAAAAAACAAACAGGAACAAGCGACGAGCGAGAACTTGTCCGCGCGAGAAATGGGACGAGCAAAAAAATTAGGCGAGGGGGGAGGGGAAGGGGAAGGGAGGGAACGCTTCTCCGCAAGGCTTGTTATTTTGAAAAACGCCCCAAAGCATCGCACGGTGCGAATCTTGTCACACCTGTCAAACACAGCCAATCAAAATCTATCGGAAGTGGAATGACAATTTCAAAACATTGGGAAAAAATGCTACACGTAAGTTTGACTGAAAAATTTCGAAGCGAAGATGCAGGCTTCGAAAAATGTCTTTTGCGGCTTCTGGCTCGTTTTGTAGAATCTGTGTTTGCAGTGTTAGGATCAAATTTGGTACAGTCGCTGAACAATCTAAAGAAGGTCACAAATCCTCTTAAAATTTGTTTGTTCCAAGCAAAAGAAGAGATTGTTTTGGAACGGTTTTGGCCGAAACGATCCAGCAAGTTGGGCTGTACGTTAAGAATTCCAAAGAACTATCGTTCAAGGTTTGCAACAAATGCGCGAGAAAAATTCGATATCTTGGCCAGTTGTTCAAGGAAATTAAGGACGCTTTTAGTAAAAAAGTATCAACGCCAAACAAGGAAAACATTTCCCCAGCGAAAAGTCAACTTAATACTCCACAAGAAAGAAGTCCCATTCGGAAATTGCCAAGCGTCAATTCTCCAACGAAATAAAAAAAAATCCTTGCCATTTTCAGTGTCTCATCACGATGAAAGTCTGGACGCAAGCCTAAATATTGACGATTTGCCAAGCCCGGTTTACAGGTTAAAGTAGCTTATTTCTCCAACGGAAACTTAACAACGAGAATTCCCCGCGATGAGCAAAGTAAAAATTTGTTCAGACAGCTAGCTTGCAAAAACTGGAAAGCGGCGTCGGATTCGGTACTAAAACACGATGAGCTTTGCGATGAAGTTCAAGAGAAAATGACAGACTCAAGCTTTTTTTTATGGTCTCTTGCATTGAGTCGCGCGATCAGCCGTGGCAAAAAGTGCATCAACTGGAGTCACTATAAACCAAAAGAATAGACATTGTGAATACAAACTGTTATACACAACTAGCCAAATCAAACTGAGACAAGACCATATATCTGTCATCGGAGAAAAAAACCTACCTTGTTTACAAAATGACCTTAAAGAACCAATTTTCCCAAAACATTCCCGAAAGGCTTGTTCCGTTTTCTTTCCCTTTGATTTGAAAATAAAAACAAGATCGATCATCAATTTGTATTTCTATGAACGATCGAGGCTTCTTTTTTCGCTTTGTGTCGCGCGCGACATATTCAAGCTCGAGGTATCTTGACATATTCACATAAAACCTAAAAGAGATTTTCAAATTAAGAAATAATAATCTTCGTACCTTTTGCCAGTCCAAGTTTGTATAGTGTGGCTTTCATCGACCACAATTGCAGCCAGATTCTCGTGTAGTTGTGAACTCTCATTCTTCATCACTGATAAGAAATCCTTTTGCAAGGCCTCCTCGACCGACGCAAAGACAAGTTTATACTTTCCAACAGCGACATCATCCAGCTTTGATTCGGTCAGGGATGCAGCAGAAATTCCCTTCGAAATGGCCTCAAGGACTTGATAATTTACAATGCTTTTTAGCGGGCAAATAACAACAACAACTGATTTTTCAGTCGCCAGCGCGACTAGTTGAAAAATGAGGCTCTTTCCGAATCCTGTTGGCAAAACAGCTAATAAATTACCATGCCGTAAGATCTGCAGCACGGCTGCCTCTTGTTCTTTCTTCAGATTGCGATCAAATCCTTGAGCAGCTAAAAAATCGACGGCTCTCTGAAGTCGATCGCGATTCACTTCAGATATGTCAGAAGCCGTCTTGAATTGCTGTGCGTGAGCATGGTATTTGTCAATCAACGGTCGTTCACCGCACCAATCAGATGGCCCAGATTTCCCCGTTCGCCAGCGAACGGATTTTTCAAAATAACAGGCCTTGCGGGCAAGCGTTCTCTCCCTTCCCCTCCCCCTCCCTCTCGCCTAGTTTTTTTGCTCGACCAAATTCTCGCGCGGCCAAATTCTCGATCGTCGCTCGTTCCTGTTTGTTTTTTCGCCCTTTTCGCCGGGAACGCTTGCTGCGCAGGCTAGGTGGCCCACTCACTAAACACCTACCAAAAAAGAGAGAAGAGACCCATAGTTACCAGACTAGAAGTGCTAAAAGCTTTTCTATTTTGAAATTTAGTACTGAACAGCTTTGTCGCAGTTTTTTTCCCAGCTCTGTTGCGGCCATGAATCATCAAACCAGTACTAAGTTTTAATAGTTTTAAAGTAAGACAGATAAGTTTAGTTTCTTAATGCATCTTTGAATATATTGTATATAGTTTCAGTGGAAATTTTGTAACCTAGTTTCTACGAAATATTGTAATTTTTACTTGTATTTGTTACCACTTCTATAAATCATTTTACATGCGATTTGAGTGGATATTAAACTTATTGTTGTTGTTGTTATTATTATTATTACTATTATTATTACTACTACTACTACTACTATTATTATTATTATCTTTGTTATTATTATTATTATTATCAACACGACAAACAAGTTTTTAGTTTTGTTTTCCCTAAGAATTTACGAATAAATATCATTCGAAACTTAGGGTGTATTTCTTTAGCAAGTTTTAAGAGATTGTTGCATTAGTTTACACGTAATATTTTTTGCGAATAAAACGAAAAAAAACGATTGAAAAAAGACATTTTTTCAACAAAGACGGCAGACAATGTTTTAAAGTGAAAACCGCTTGCCAATTTTTCGAATCCTTTCCAAAAAAAAAACGCAAAATACTTTAATCCTAAGAACTCGGATTCAGACGAATCAAGAGAATCCTAGTCGCAAGCGGATTCATTAAATTATGATTCCCCTTTTGGGTTTTACCAAAGAAACAAAAAAACCCTTTTTTGGATTCAGAATCCGGACTTGGATTGTTCCTAAAGATTTGCAACCTTATACTAGAAGAGAACAAGATATTTATAGTGCAAGAAAACTGTAAAACCTACAGCGTGTTACAAACTTACAGCAGTAAATGTCGCCATCGAGAAACTACAATTGCAAAGTTTTAAAGTGCCTAAGAAGCGAAAATTTTTATTGTCTTAGTGGATAGACCTTGTTGAATGAGTAAAAGCGGCGAAACATTGTATAACGTCTATTCATGATTAATGTTTGTGATTTGTACCTAACTATGTCTGTTTAATGAAATTTTATAATCTCAAAAATAATAATAATGATAATAATAATATCTATTATTTATATTGCGCATTTTAACATATGTAGATGATCAAATGCGCATAAAAAACAAAAACAGTGATTCATTGTTGACCTGAAGCTTCTTCTATAAAATGCTGGTATAACGTTTATTCATGATTAATGTTTTTGATTTGTACCTAATTAAAAAGTGTCAGCAATTTGTTTTGTTAAAGTTGTTAGCGAGCAGACTGATAGACTGCGGAAGCCACAACTATAAACTTTTGCGAAACTGTTGTTTTACAAAGTAGCTATAAAATGTGGCCAATGTGTAAAATCATATTAGTGTTGCAGTAAATAGGAACTCTAAATCTGTACAACCGCTGATTACAGCCGACACGACAAAAAAATTGAATTATTTTGTTTCTGTTTTCTTACTGAGTAACAAAAACGATAAAAACGACGCATTAATGATAACGACAATAACGATGCCGATAACAAAAACAATAACGATAACTAATAAATAAGGAAGTCTCAACTGACTAAGTACTCTGTACTTTGAAAAAGCACGCGGTTCAGCTCGTGTCTTCCCGCTGTTCGGCTCGTGTTTGCCAGACTGTTTTGTTTTTGTTGAAAGAATTTGTTGAATTGATCTGCCAACATACAGGTTAAGATACAATACCATGCAATTAAAGTTAATAAAGGCTGAGAAGTTTTAGATTCAAAGGACAACTTAATTTCGATCTTGGTTAGCTTGGGCCTAACCTAGCGATGGATTGGTGCCTTGTGAGGGGAATCAAAGACGCGCATCCGCTTAGCGCTACGGAAACCGAGTAAGCAGCTGTCTAATGAGCCACTTGGCTCAAAATAGGATTAGTCTTATGTTGGTTTCTAACTATAACGTGGAGCCAACTAATGACATAGATACCTCTCCAGTGCAGCACTGGAAAAATGGATTTCTTTAATGCAAATTTGGTACCTAATCATTTCAAAGTATTATTTGTTCCATTACAAACGAATTGTCCTAACACAACCCGACACTATTTTGTTAATTTTTGGAAGAAGTGCACTGACCTGTAAGATAAATTTCTGGCTTGCGTATCAAGCAAGGCAAATTAATGAAACTTGAAATGGAAATAAAGCTGTTTGTCTCCGCAATCGTTACTTTGGTTAGGTTCCCTTACTTACAGTTGCGCTAAGCACTTTACTGACCAAATTTCATCGGTCATTATAAAGGAAAATGAAGAATTTGTTAGGAATTCCTGACACTTCGCTGACCTGTTACGCGAAGACTGTACACACAAACTATGGACATAATTCACGGTAAACTGAATGGAAAATGAATCAGCCTTGCAGATAGGATAAGCTTTTGACGTTGCTAGACTTTTGAACTTTTTTCTTTCTTGTTCTTACGGAGCTGAGCTCCCATAGGATCACCAGTAATGTATTACCACCTAATTGTGATGCCTCTGTTTATGGACATATCGAGAAAACGGCTGTCCACTGCGCACCGAGCCCTATTTTCCAGTGGTTTCAGTATGAAGATGATATGTTTCACGAACTGGAAAGAGTTAATGTTACCTACTTTGTGTTTGATGGTCAGATCCAATAACAAATACACGGAGCTCCCATGGGAACGCCTGTCTTGCCGCCTATCTGCAATGCCTTTGTAGATGTATTGAGCAAACAGCTATCTAGTGCACGCCAAGCCCTCCTCTGTAGTGACTTCAATATGTAGACGATACGTTTTGCGAACTGGACAGAGAGCATGTATTTGAGCTTACTCACTACCCTAGCTTACATTTGAGAGTGAGGTGGATAATTTTTTAGAGTTCTTAAACACTAAGGCTACCAGGGGAGAGGAAGGGTCCTTTAAGACAAAAATTTACCGGAAAACCAAGCATAATGATTGATCAGTATTTAAATTCACAGTCAAACCTGAACCAGCGGCTTCTAATGCTGAGGATAAGGAAAAAGAACTGGCTGTTGTAGACTCCTCCTTTGAGACTTGGGGCTACCCTGACTGGGCTTTACAACTACGAGTTAAAAGCCGACTGAGAAACCGAACCGATTGAGTTCAGATCAGTTAACTCTTTGTTACAACTTCTATCTTTCTCAGATATTCAGTTAAAAAGGGAATTTCGTTTGTTCCGTGTATAACATCAGATTTGGTTTCCCTTAGTAATAAGATCGCTTTACATTTTAGGCCCTGCTCGGTGGATAAATCCGAAGTTGCTACACATATCAACGAGGAATAACCGTACAACAAGACTCCGATGGATTCTATGATCAGAGTTCAGACAGAGATCAAGAGTGGCGCAGACGGGGAGTGCGTGAGGTAATCTACATCTGGGTTAACAAGCCAGATCTAAATCAAGGCCAGGGCAGGGTCCTTTTGCCTCACACCATGGACCCTCTTCTGCAGTCACGTGTTTCGATGTTTAAAAATATAGCGTGACGGCAGCCATTGCAATCAAGGTTCTAGTTAGAACCGAAAGCTTAAACTATTGTTTAAGTTTTGCACTGCGCTTCAAAAGCTTCTAAGCTTTTAGCTTTTAGAAATGGTTTTCATTGATAACTGAACTCGAAACAAACTAGAATTTTGGTTGGGCTACTAATAAGAGAACATCTGCTTTTCGGTTTCTTGGAAGAGAAACGGATCACAGAACGCTGTATATTTTGGTTTATTTTCCTTAGACCAAAGCAGATAGAAGACTCGCAAACGGCGGCGGAGCACCTGAAAACGAGACGATTCTTGTACTATAATGTTTTTCAACTGAAAAGTCCTATTGCCTGATTTGCGTTTTTACGTAACACAAGACCATGTTGTGTTTAACTTTTATTTAGTATTGCTTTGTTTCCTTACTACATAGTTACTAGAAAAGTTTGACTGTTCACACTTCAAAAATAAAAAAAGAAGGAAAACAACATGACTGAAATTAGTGCCTCCGTTTGTTTCATGCTGGCGACAGACCTAATTATAACCTTCGGGATGGCTGACGGAAAGCGAAATAAGTCTTTAACACCACAAGCTTTCATTTCAACAGTGCCGTTTGCCGATTGATTTCTGTAGTCCTTAGAAAAAGCTACATAAAAAGGAACTTGACTGAAGTAGTATTTTCTAATGTTGCAAACTGTCTGAACGCAAGCTGAGGGCTTGTAAATACAAGGGTTGTAGTAGGTGAAGAGAAGAACTGCTGCAGTGTTGTTGTAGGACCGAAGTGCACCATTATCGTGTATCTGGTTGTAAATAACTTGTTCTGAGTGCTTTTTTCTACTTGCAGGACGTGCAACGATAAAATTTTGGCCTTGTTGCGTCTTTGGGGAGTACACACGTGTCGCATTCATATCGCCTGGCACGGTAGTATTGGAGCCGCTTGGATGGTAGTTGAAAACTGAACTGAGTGAGGGAAGGTCGTTCTCAAGAAGCCATATGGCGCAAAACTGTTGACCCTTTCCGCGTTGACTTTGCACCAGCGGGATCTAAAAGTTACACATATTAACAGATTGGTGATGAACAATGAGCCTATCCGCGCTAGTTTACGAAAGCAGCAATTTGTTTTACGAAATATCCCTAGGTTGTATTTTGATTGATTAGCAGTGCTAATTACTATTATAAGGGCATCAATTTCCTATTTGAATTACGCTTGCATGATCTTGGTCACAGCCATTCCACCTGGTAAGGTTATTGGGTCTTAGGATGGTTGTTCGGGGGAGAGCCGGGAGAAGAGATCATCAATTAGACTAATATGAAGAAAACTTGAAGTTTATGTTAATCCTTTGATTTAGTATGTGTGACGGTAGCAGAAAACTTGATTGAACTCTACGAAACCAACACAAGAACCAAGGACTTCCTTAATTATCTTGTTTTTGTTACTGTTTGTTTACTTGGAGACTCAACAACTTGATAATAATTGATAACTGTGCATTTCGAGCCTGTTCAGCTAAAAACTTTTCCTCGTTGGTTGTGGTCAGAGAATCTCTAGAGCCACTAGGGTCCTCAGGAATGCCTCTGTTCTCTCTCCCTACTTTTGAAAACAAACAAACATAAAACAATATTGCTGTGATAAGAAGATGTAAACAAAAACTATTTATGGTACGATGATATGAATGTACAACATTGTGTAACTTGTATCCTTAAATTTCAACATTTAAAAAAGTAGATTTTACGTTCACAAACTACGCAAACTTTTTTTAATTTGATACTTTTTGTCATCAAATATATCTATAGTAAATAAACTGTGTAATAGATTATTCAATTTGAATAACACTTGTTAACTTTTTCTATTGTTGTAAGACAAAGTAAGGCCTCAAGCGATGAGTGATTTTATCACTTTACAAGAATAACATTACTATTTGTTTTCATAGACAAGGGTGTTTCTGATCTGCAACAGAAAAAGGGAGGAAACAGCTCTTTGGCGCTCTTGAGTAAATCAAATCAGTTCTTGTGATATTATTCCGGTGAAATTTGCATTAGGTAGTCAAAAAACAAAATACAGAGTTGGTTAGTATCCCCGCCAAACCACTGAAACGCTCCCGGCCAAGAAAAAAAATTTTCATTCCATACATTTCATTTATAAATAACATAATGGTCCCGACCATATCAAGTTTATACAAAAGTTTTCTTCTAAAGCGTATTAAAACTGAACATTTTCGTGATCTACTGGGAAAATGAATGGATTTTCTGAATCACGTATATCTTATAAATACAAGTTGCCCATCTTTCCATTTCATCTGAGAAATCATGCAAGTATAAACAGCTTGTTTAGAAATTAGTATCAGCCTTGCTAGAATTTTTACAATTATGTTTTCCTTTTTTTTTTGTATCTGAGTCCCCAGAACTAAGGGGGGTTTGATGCATTTTGATGTATTTTGATAGAAAATAAGGCCCCAAGGGGTGGGGCATTTGATAGCTTTTGACACAAGTCAATGTCAAATCCCCACGTTTGCCCCGGGGGATAGGGGGGGGGGGGGGG
>JAOBAT010108512.1:0-14871 GCA_026413305.1 Hydrozoanthus tunicans
ATTTTGTTTTTTATACTCCTAATATTTAAATGCAAAAAAGAGAGGTTATTACTAAAGGAGTTCTTGTCATTATAAATGTTGAAATCAACACGATTCTTTATGTATCGTTACGATATCATATTGTGATCTGTATCTCCCAGCATGAGTTGCAACTCATTTCGTGTGTACACCTTAGAAACCTCCCTGATCTTGCAGAAGTACCAGTTATGGATGACGACTTTCAAGTTTCACACACCCTTTCTCTGTGGCAGAACATAAAATTCAAATTCTGATCAGCTTGCGCCAATTTAGTAACTCATATGTACCATGTGAGATCCTGACATTGGCTGTTACCTAATGCCATCTCTTCTATAATTTTGGTAATTCCGAGTCCTTCCATGTGTAACACCTCCTTTGTGACTTTGTCGGACTTTCTTTGTCATTCTCCTGCTCTCTTTCTTCTATCTTCCTTGTTGAAAAAAAATAAAGTCTGATAAGTGGAAATAATAAAAACGTTAAGAAACACGACGTCTCAACAGCAACCTTCGATCTTCATCATGTAGTAGGAGATCCACTCGCAATATTTTTACATAGTAATTGGCGATGAACGCCTTGACAGTTGGATTCTGAGCCCGCTGTTTCTTTCCGCTCTCCCGTAAAACGACATCTCGAAAGCCTTAATTATTTTTCTTATCGAACCTCTAGCCACCAAAGGTTTCGCTCCCGTGCATTATAGCAAATGTAGCACCTCGGCAATTGAAACCTAGTTTCGGCAACTCTCACATAATACACTTAGTGTTTCGCCTGACAAATTCTTGCTTTTATCTAACAGTCGCAGAACGTTGTTGCTCTAACATCTGCCCGTGTACATACAACAAATTGACATCGGGGTACCTGTTTTTGTCAGATGCAACCTAGCGCTTCGACTTCTTACTTTACTGGGGAAGCCACTACATGTTGCAAACATTGCTGCTTTTCAACTGAGTCCACTAATAGCATTATTTGGTCTTCATACCTGATGTTGCTCCTTATACTCTTAATGTTTAGGGAAACAGTTAGTTTGGTTTTCTTCCGAGACGAAGTTGGGGGAAACATGACAGGACCCGATGGAGAAAAAGCTAACTTGTTTCCCGAGAGACTATGCATTAAGTGTTTTGTTACATTTTGAAACTTTCACTTAAACAATCAAACAAACAAAAACGGCGAGCTGGCAACAACTGCGCAATCGTATTCCGGTTGGGATACATTTAAATTCGATTATGGGCACGTGACCAAGAATCAACCAACCACAGTACTCGTTTTGAAAAGTCTAGGTATATAACAAGTTCAGGTTTTACACATCCCTGTTTCATTCCTCTCTCGTTGTTCACCTAGTTGCTTGGTGTCTCATCAACCTTGTAACAGTCTTTTGCTTCCACTATAGATTCCAACAGTTAGATAACTATTTCTCAGCTACTTCCAATATCTCTAGAGTTTTCATTAACTTCTCGAGTTGGACCTTGTCAATTGCCTTCCCATACAAAAGTCCATAACAACCATGTCCTTCTGCATGACATTCAGTCACATCCAGGAGAGGGCATTCCTTGTACCTTATCAGAGCTGTTACTCACTACTCACCCTTAACATTATCTTGGTCATGTAGCTCATCGAATTGCAAATATCTTCTGGATATTCCCTCTCATCATAAATTCTGTTCACCAGCTTCGTCACTGTTGCACTTCTAAACAGTTCCAGCATTTCTCTAGCTGTTTCATCTGACCCAGCTGACTTTCAGTGGGTCATCCCTCTAATAGCCTCTCCTGATTCATTCTCTACCGAGAACCTTCTTTTGAATGGTCGGTTTTTCATCTCTGTTAACTTCAACCAAATATTTTGCATATTTTTCCCACCGTTCCAAAACTTTCTTTTTCTCCATTGTTTTTGTTCCTTGTAACTTCCATCGTAGTTAGTATAGCCAATTAGTTATAAAACCAATGTTGTAGATCTCTGTTTTTTGTTTTCTTTTGTTGGTTAATTGTTGGTTTTGAAATGCAAACCAACAAGTAGCCAGTCAAAACACTCTCACTTATCACGGTTCGTTCAACCTAGAACAAATTAAACATCTTTGCACACTTTTGTATTTTATTTTTGAAGTTTATCGGCTTTTATAACCAGTCGGATTAACTATGCTCGGGCGCACTAGACATTCCTTTCAATTCCTTGCAACTACTGTTTACTTTCTCTAACTTCTCATTTTTTTCGCACTGCTTATTCTGATAGATATTATTAAATTCCTTTTTGTTCATTCTATATTTTCTCGATCAAACTTCTAACACTTCACTTGATCAGATCAGTTGGCCTTTCTTCTTTCATTCTTTTTTCAGGCATCTAAGGTTCTCCTACTTACTCAGCCCGTTTTTAGAGACTTCTTGTTTAAAGACACGAGCGCCTTCTCCTAACATTCAAATCCGTTGTCTTCCTGATTAAGCTGGAGAATAACCTGCGTAGTTTTTGAAGTTTGGCAGTGCTTAATTGAGTACTTTTAAGGTTAAACTTTCAGTTGCTTGAGTCCATGCTGCCCACAAAAGGCCTTATGCAGCTAGAGGTCACCTGATCACACCTACTTGAATCAATCAGCTTTGACAAAAATGGTATCAAAATGGAAAGAGCAAGTTGGCATAGAAATGGCAAAGTTCAGCTGATGAATTCAAATATGTAAAAAGTCAAGCGATCAAGGGTTGCATACGTTGCTCTTACATACGTTTCCTCTAAAAAGATTTGTTTTTATATTCGCAAATATTTTTGAGTACTTAACGTTGGGACTTGAAACTATGCATTATAAATCTTGTTATATTGCTATTTCTGTTCCTAAACATGGCTTTGTCATGTCTAGTTAATTGAAGGTAGGGGTTGTCACGTGATTTCTATTTCAGTATAAGTTAAGTGAACGAGCGCTAAGGATAGGAAAAGCGAGATCGCGATATTAAAACACCAAAGCCAGGCAAACATGAATTTTCTTTCCAAACGTGCTTCCTGCCATCTGTAGTATTTACCTGATGTTACGTTGTACGCATTGCATCACGGTATTGTTCACGTGCTCGGAAAAACCTATCAGGAGATGTAAGAAACATAACATGTGATTATTCAATAAGAGTTGGTGTCCTGTTTATTTTCCTCCCCAAAACACCACACCATCAATCCTAGCAATAGATGTAACAACCTTCGTTTTTCCATGGCTACCAGTACTGAGATTTTACAATCCGTGGTACTCCTTTTTTAAAAAAGTCAATCGGCGCCTCTACCGCCATGTGAAAGCTTCGTTGCGAATAATTTTAGCCCCCTTCACATCAGTAGCAATGTAGGTCCAACCTTTTCACTGTTCTCAGCTAGGGTAGCATTTAGTCACCTCCAATTTCAAAGTCAGGTCATTTTTCATGTTTCTTTCTTTAGTTAACTGTGTCTGTTGTAATGTTACAATATTAATTAATAGGATATAAGGAGAGGTCTAAGCTATACTCCGTTCATCATAGAAGCGCAACAATGGATATCACACTAAGAAAACTCGGAATTGTACAACATGGCTTACTTGACTTAATCCCCTCGTCCCAAGGGGGACATTTAGAGCAATTTCAGTGGCTTTCAATCTTTCTCTGTCTTGTGCAACGTTCTTTACTTCTCCACAGGTTTAGCCAATTTTACTTAGGTTCGATTTTAGACTGCTGAACCAGTTGTTTTTAGGTCTTCTACGCTTTCGTTTTCCTTGCGGGTTCCACTCTAGAGCTTGCTTCGTAACGCTGGAGTTCACTTTCCTCAGCGAATGGTCTATCCAGTTCAATCTGCCTGTTCTGAGGTCTACTTTCACTGGTTGTTGTTTGGATCTCTTCCATAGATCTGTGTTGTTGATGGTATCTGGCTATTTTTCCCCCAAGATGTTTCTCAGGCACCTGTTTACTATGTCAAGTTTCTCTCCAAGTTTCAGATCCGTAAAGAAGTACTGACTTTAAGTTAGTAAGTAAATAATCTGAATTTAGTGCTCGTTCTTACTGCTCTATGTTCCTCCACACTGTTCTTATCATAGCAAACGCTTGCTGGCCCTTCCTTTTCCTTGCCTTGTTGCTTCGTCTGTGCCCCCTGATGTACTGACTACAGATCCAAAGTAGGTGAAATCTATTCTACTTCATTGTGACTGACCTTTATTCTGTCTGTATGGTTGGCATTTATTCTCATCACTTTCGTCTTCTGGGCATTAATGTAGAGACCAGTCCGTTTCGCTGCTGTTTCGAGGCTGGTGTCTTGGTGTTTGGAGTCTTACAGACGATGAGCAGGAGTGCAAATGTCATCGGCGAAGTCAAGGTCTTCTTGAAGTGATGTCAGTGTCCACTGTTGCAAGTTGGGCTACTGTACGCTGTTCTGCTGACCCAGTCCATCACAAGAATAAACAGGAGTGGAAAAAAAGACAAATTTGTCTCACCCAAGTTGACACTGGAAATGGATCTGTCGCGATTCTCTATGGATAACTCGACACGTGAATCCGTCATATAGTTTCTATATGATGGATATAATTTTCTGTAGATTTACAAAATATCCAAGGATTTTCCAAAACACTTGGTGGTCTGCTTTGTCGAACGCCTTTTTGAAGTCTGTAAAATCTAGGTATATTGCATTAATTTAACTTGATATCTATACTGTTTTTTAAGACGTTTTAGATTACTTGAGGGCTTGAGTAAATATTAAGAGAGCAAGATAAGACTCTGATGCTAGTTCGAAGTGCAATAGCAAGTGAAGACTAGATCGGCCTTGCCGGTACCATGTACAAAGCTCTTTCTGATGAGCTATTCTGATGAGCTGACGGATCCTGGGACAGTTAGTCATGCGTGGAAACCGCATTGCAATGCCAGAGAAATTATGGAAACGCACCAGAAAACTAGCACTTGAGGGTCACCAGGGCATGGTTCGTACTAAAGCACGTCTGCGTGAGAAGGTATGGTGGCCACACACGGATAAGCAAATAGAACAGTTCGTTAAAGGCTGTTATCCCTATATCCACGCAGTAAACCAGAACCCCTCCATTCCACCAAGTTGCCAGAAGGCCCATGGACTGACATCGCCATTGACTTAATTGAAATTCCAGGGGAAAACCACCTGCTAGTGGCTGTTGACAACTACTGGCGTTGGCCCAAGGTAATCCTACTCAGGAAAACAGATGCAGAGCATGTCATAACTGCAATGCAGGGGATCTTCCGAACACACGGGCTCCCGTTGAGCGTCCGAAGTGACAATGGTCCTCCCTTTTGCTTTCAAGGAGTTTGAAGCTCTTCTAGAATACCTGGGAATCGAACACAAGAAAGGGATCCCCTATTGGCTCCAAAGCAATGGAGAGGCGGAGCACTTCAACCAGACCATCCTCAAGGTGATACGGATTGCGAGGACCAATTGGAAAAGAGCACTTGAGGAATTTCCTTTTTTTTTTAAAGAACAACGCCACATACCACAACCGGGATGTCACCTGCAGAGCTGCTCATGGGCAGAAAGCTCCGTGACAAGCTGCCGAAACTCAAAATCTCAACCGACAGAGCAACAGAGGCAGAATGGCAACAGCTACTGAGAGAAAGGGATGCACTTGCCAAGCTTCGACAGAAGGAGTATGCAGATGCAAGGCGGTCTGCAGAACACAGCAGCATTCGGGAAGGAGACGAGATACTTCTCAGACAAACACGTCGGAACAACTCTCGCCAAAATATGAGCCAGAACCATACAAAATAGCTCAGAAAGATGGTAATTCGGTGGTCTTAGAGGATGGCACAAAGATGCAAAACGCTGCGCATGTGAAGAAACTGGTGAAAGGAACTACTGTGGACCAAGATGCTGGATTGGAGCACTATGAACAGTTGATACCCCCATTAGCGCAGGGTGAACCAGACCCTGTGAACGCTTTGATACAAACCCCAGAGCCGCCTGCTAATCTAGCCTCATGACCTGCCCACAATACGCAAGCCCCTTATTGGGCTAAGGACTATGTCAGCTAAGTTTAGTTTATATCATTAAATGAGTTAGGTTTAGTTACCTGAGTTATGCTTAATTTAATGTTATATCAGAACATTGACAATCAGTATGATCTGTATGAAGCATAATATTAAGTGGAGGGGAGATGTAGTGTATCCATTATATATTAGCATATATGAATTGTCAAGTAGTATCTGATCGCAAAGGACCATGGGTAAAGACTCATGGTCGATAGCCATCTTGGAATGCAGAGCTCGGTTATGGAGCAGTGTTTTATGTGATTCAATATCACACTTCCTTCCTGCCTTTGTTTGTTTGTTTCTTTCTTTCTTTTGACACTTCTATGTTGTCGTTTGTCGATTAATTACTCATTGCTCAGTTACCTTTTCTAAAAACTAGCAGCCTCAAACCTTGTTGTTATTAAAGCGAGCTAGTTGAGGCCTTGTTACCGTACAAGATCAAAGGCATAGTTATAGCTAGTGGTCTCATCATTCTATCATTGTATACAAATAAAAAAGAGACACTGAAGTTGTTTGGACGACAAACATGCACCTTTGAAACATTTATTAGCGCCGTTATTAAAATTTTTACTTTGCAATGTGTTTCACATTTGATGTTGATTCAAACCGGCAGAGCTTGGTGAACAATTTCCCCCGCACGGTGTTTAAACTTAATAAAATACCGGAGTTACTAACTTATCTCACATCGTATTCATAGAAACACTCAAAATACAAGTTTTATCTTTCAGATTGTATTCAAGGTTTGAAAGACTTAAAACTTTCAACGTTTTAAAAAGCGTTAGTTTTGTGTTTTGAATAGAACTGTTTATAGAATGTTAATAGATTCAGCTTTCAAACTAGTTTCTTTCGACTTAATAACCTACTTTAGATAAAAGTTAAAGAAAACGTTCAAGGCTCAAATCTTAAGTTTAACTTTTGCTTGAATTACAAATTTAAAGCTTAACTTTTATTTCAAAGAACACAATAAATTTTGAGACATAAGAAGCAATGCCTCCTGTTGTGACTCAGTTGTCAAACTTGTTTTCAAATTACGTGAGGATAATAACCAATTTCAGAGAAAACTCAAGGAAAACAATCAGAGTTGGAAAGAGCTAAAATCATTGTTGTTTTTCAAGTTTGTTTAATGTTTGACAATTACTACTCGCAATTTTGACAAATATCTTAAATCTTGACACATATATCGTCTTGCTCCTCAGATAAAGAAGCTTGACAGTTCTCTAATCAAATATCATCGCTGAAATTGTGTCGAGCTCATGACTAATTTGGCATACATTGTATTTTGGTTAATTCTAAAGCGTGCTTTTTGTTTTTCCTATTATGTCGATCTAACTGTTTTTAAACAGAAAGAGAAACGACGTGTATTGCAAACTTGATTACTTGTGACTGTTTTTTAACACGTTTTTTAATAAATCTTTTCTCGGAAACAAAATTACACTTTTCAGTATATTTGGCCTGAAACGGGTTGTCGCAGTAGTTTTCTTAAAGAAGGAAATTAAAAGCTAAAGTGTGACACACGATATTCTCCACTTATGAACTCGATTAACAACTTGCCTCCAACACAACTTCCCTTAATTATCTACGCTGGACAGGACGTAATTTTCGGACAAATAGAAAACCAAAAGTTATGAGTTTTAGCTTACCAACAAAGATTTATGAAGTATTCGGTTTTTGCCTTAGTTAAAGAGGATTAGCATATTCAACTGGCTTTTTTCGTTCACTCTATAGCTTTAAGTAAAACGTACTGATTTTCATGCAGCTTCAGAAGACGCCCCTTGCTTTTTACATATGTTCAGCAAAGCTTACTTTTTCTACTGGTGAAAAATTTTGAGCTGGATGCACTGATACCGTGGAGGTTAGACGACTAACCCGAGATCTGATAAATAATTTACTGGTATTCGTTTCGCTTAAATCTAGATCGGAAGTACGGTTTCCGCAAAGAGTCTTCAAAATAGCTTGCTTTATACCCCTCATTCTGAGACAATATATAATCGGATTAAGGCTAGAGTTAGCAAAGACCACTGTTCCTCCAAGCTCGTAGCCAAACATAAGGTAAAATGGCATAACCTGGGTAAGAAAAGGTTACAGAATCATGAGCTATGAGTTACCTGCATGTAAAATTATTGTCACTCCTACTCGAATTCAAATGTTAAAATAAACTTTTTAAAGAAAATAAAAAGAATATATAAAAAAGGAAGAATTTGAAAATAAGTTAATTCTAAGAATACGGGGCATCAAGATGATAGAACGAATTTTAAGGTGTTAGGCTCATCGTCAATCTCTGCTGCTGCTTGGCACCATAATTCCTTGAAAAGAAAAGGAAAATCACACTATTTTCAATTTCATTAGGTTGTAGTTAAGGCCAGCAAAATGAGTGTTTATTAAAAAGGATTTTTAAAATCGCGATTGGCAAATGCCTTTTGTTTGCAGAATCAAAAGAAGCTTTTAAAACCGCTACTTGTACGTTTTAACATTTTTGTTTTGTGGTTGATGTTTTCATATTAGAAAAATTGATTTGTTTGGAAGAAATTTTAGAACGGCAACCTTTAAGTTTGTTGTGAACATGAGCAGGAACAAGTTAGTCTATTCTAGAAAAAATATAAAGAGATAAACGTACATTACTGTCCGACTGTCCGAGGATAACTGACGCTACCATCACGCACAAAGTTGGTGTATAACAAAGGCAAAACAAGAAAAACACTGCTGCCATGGTTTTTGAGCTCCTTTTAAGTTTCTTGGTTTCTGATTCAAGCGAACTACCATGGAAGCGGGCAGAAAGATTGGCTTCTGTTTTGATTCTAGCTTCGTGTTTCACTATGGATCGTGCAATGGTGAGATAGGCCATGACACTAGCACCGAGACACGGCGATATTATGCAGGCAATAACTATCTGAAACATCAGGAACGAACCAAGAAATGGAATAAAAGCGACGAATATCATCAAAACCACAAAAGCGCCTTCAATAACCAGGTATTTTGAGATCGTTATCAATCCCTGGTAACGGAGGTGCAGCTTAAGAGCTAGAAACCGGTCCAGGCTGATTAAGGTTAACGTAAGAAAGCTGATTCCCGAAAAAATGTAACAAGGGAAATAGTTCACCAGATAGGCGATGCAGTATGCTTCATAGTCGTGGGCGATTCTTTCCAACAAAACAGCTACTGTTGACGGCTGGGTAAAAAGACCAGTGAGAAAGTCTGTAAATGCCAGACAGCAAAGAAGAACATTTGACGGTGAATGTAAAGAGGGAGTTTTCCAAATTGCTAGTAGAAATATTCCGTTACCAAACACTGCTGTAACGGAGGTGACACAGTGAATTGCTATGAAAACTACACTAAACCCAAACATCGAATCAATATCTTTTAGATACACATTTACTATCGACAATGAACACGGTGTTGTCCTTGAAAGAACCGACGTGGTTAAATTTGTTGTTGTGTCCTCCATTAGGTTTTTGCATTTGAAGCGATTTTATATACGTAAGCATAATTTATTCTGACTCGTTTTTCTTCTTAAACTTATTTAAATTTCTTTTGACTTAAATCAAAAGGGTTTATTCAAATTAAACATTTATCAATTATTAAACTCTGTATTGCATTCTATTCTTTTCATATACCTGCGAAAAAGTTTAGAAAAAAAAGGTTTAAGATCCTTTTCACTAAAACATACAAATTTGTTTTTATTCTTATTTGTAACGAGGATCCTTACCATATTTACGGCTCTTAGTTTATTTGTGCTTTGATGTTGCCATGATTACCTTTTTTTTGTAAAGTATTATTTAAGATTGAATTATAAACTGATATAAATTTTCAGGCAAGTTTTAGATTTAAGAAAGATGCCCGCGACGCAATGAGTTAAGTGACAAAACACCACTAGATAACATTCAAACATCAGTATTGTGGTTAAAATTACGCTATTGCTTTCTGGAGAAAGTAGTTTTCTTTTACACTTTAATAAGGATGCCAGATATGGCATTAACCGTTGCTCAAAAGGACACTTCTTGAAGTCTCTTTGACTATTTTTGGTAGGTTAGAATATTCCCAACTGGTATACTATCCAAAAGTGGGCCTTGTTAACGATTCATTTTAAAAATTGACTTCGAGAGATGAGATTACAAATGTTTTTCATTTTTTTTTACTCCTCGTTGATCCAGGCTGATTAAAGCAAACTTTGAAGTTGAATAAATTGTTCTGTTTTTCTCTATCATTAGGTGGTACTCATTAACGGAGACATGTTTTAATTGGACAGGGCCTGCTTGAGTTGAGTTTTAGAAATATATTAACTTAGGCGGTTGATATGTCAATCTGAACAGTTAATTTTCTCGCCGGTGGTTAAATTTTAAACATTTTTGCGATTAACATTTTGGGCTTTTGGAACATAGAGAATATTGTTATGCTCGTACAAAAGTCTTGTTGATGCCCAAAATATGGTTCTCATTCCACAAAGGGATGATTAATGGCTTCGTTGAACTCTGTTTATAAACCTTGGCAATAACTAGTCGACACAGTTAGTTTGAGCTTGCCTTCGAATTCAAAAAAGAAAACTACACCACAGCTTGGTTTAAAAAAAACCAGACCCGATCTTGTCTGCTCATGAGCTTTTTTGAGCAAGAAGATGAAATACCCGTAAAATGGCCATACAAAGCTTAATCAGACGTGTCAAAAACGTCCCTGTTAGTTAATGATATTTTTCCACCTTTTTTTCATTCGATTTTGGATAAAAAAGAATATGAATTCTAGAAAGTCTAGGAAACCTTTTTTGTAAAAACAAAAACCAAGGTTGTAAAAGATTGAAAGAAAATTGATTTTCGCTTTTTGCTAGCATACTACTTGCGTTGAGTCATAATTCTATATTTACTATCACTTTACGAACTACTTGATTCCAAAAAAAAAACAAAATCATTTAGACAGATCACAATTTTGACACTGAGCGCAGTTTGAAAGGTGTCAACTTACCGACAAACTAATATTTTTAAGAAAAAGCTCGCTCCTTTCTATATACGATAGAAAAGCGATGACAAAGTGGAAACTTGAAAGTGAAATGGCAGACAAAAGCAAGATTAATTATTTCTCACACAGCCGTGTTAAGCTAGTTGCCGTCGATTTGGCTTTTAAGCATGCATTGAAATCATACACAATAATATCTGTAAGTTTTTCTTGCTGTTTATAATTTCTAAACAAGGAAACTGCTGAAATGAAAGGTAAAAACTTCTAAAGTTGAACAAACCTTTTGTGACGTAAGTTCAAGAAAATTTTCAGCTTGAAAATTTTATGATTTTTTGGAGGCTTGTTCTGAAATTTGAAATTGATTTATGAAGAACCAAACATCGATGGGCATCGATTGTTCAATAAGTTGGGCATCGTTCTGAATTCCTATTTTACGCAAGTTCGAAAGAAATTTCAGTTTGAAAGTTTTACAGTTTTAGAGGCTTGTTCTGTTGTCATGATTTATGAAGAACCGAACACCGATGGGCATCAATTAATTGTCTAATCAGTTGGGCATCGCTCTGAGTTTAAAAAGCCATAAAATCATGACTTAAAAATGAACTCATTTCTTTGTTACAAATAATGCAAATTTTCAGTCTCAAATAAAGCCTTTATTTTCCACAATAAAAATGGCCTTGATTGCCTTGTTGTTTGATTACACGAATCATTTTAAATATTGATATTTCCGGCGATAACTAAACGCTGCAGAAACATCTGCTGCTTATTTATGCTTCGGAAAAACATTTGCAAGGAAACGGAATAGTTATCTACGGTCTGAATATTTTTAGGTAAAAAAATTAGGAAATATAAAATATTTTTAAATGAGTGTTTGGAAGCCCGACTTTCTTGAGTTTGCACAATATAGAACTGTGTTACGTTAAAAATTCGCTCAAGTGGTTAAATATTGAAAGTAAAAAGTCTCCAAAATAAAGCAGTAATTGGAATCTGGTCTTAATTTGGAACGGCTCATAATTACACGTTTTAATTTACGACATTCTTTTGGAAGTCAATTTTTCCCCACAATATAATTATGGATCATAAAATGCCACCTCACTTATTCATTAAACAAAAATCTATAGCGACTTTGTGTCTGTTTTTATCCAAATGTTTTTATCCAAAAGCCAGTGACTATTTATTTACATCATACCACTTATATTATTAACCGGTCAAAAATTTGCACGTTTAGGCGTTTTGTTTACACCGAACCAGCCGAACTGTACAAATATTTGACCGGCTCGCCATGCTACTTTTCGTAATGCAAAATCTATGTTAACTTTTCGTCCGGTCCTGTCAAGAACAATATCGGCATCGTGTTAATACGTCAACCGGATAAAATAATGGTTTTCGACCGATTACAAATTTAAGCGGTACCGTGTAATCATAGACTAAATATTAGTTTTATGTAAAATAGGCTGTTGAAAACATAGCTTCTTTTTTGAGCTCAAGTGAAAGTTTTGCTCTTGGAAGATTTTTGCTTACTTTCGAAAAAATGTAAAGGCATTAGTAAAGTTAAAGAAGTATATATAAATAGAATTAGAAACTGGAGTTATGTATCACAAAATAATATTGATACTGTATCTGGTATACCAGCCGTTGAAAAATAAATACGGATGAAAAATGTAGTTTCCCAGATACCATTTTTGAAAGTTCACGCTTTTGATTGTTTCTCGTCAACAGCAATTAAGATTTTCTTTTTTTCTATTTAAGTTTTTGTAAGGCAACATCAACAACATACGAAACCAAGGACACATTTTAAAAAACCACACTACTATAGTCACTTTACACATTAACTCAAAACCAAACTCACAACCAAAACCAACTGAAAAGGAACGGCTATAACGAATAAGCTTAGAAACAACTGTAACAAAAAACTTTAGTGGCAAAGAACTTCGAAACTTCAATTTCTTTGTATCAATTCTACCAACGATGGCCCCGCCCCCTTCGCACAAGTACACGGGAAATGCGTTTTATTGCTTAATGATCCGGCTATAAGCACTGATCAGGTAATCATTTGTTATTTTCTCTTACTCTCTCACTTTAAGTATCTCGTGCGTGAAGCATAAGCTCGTGTTATCGTCTTATTATGGAGGCTTTCCATGGTCACGTGACCTGAAACAATTTTGAAACATTTGACATTTTGTCACTGTTACAATATTTCTTCGAAAGGACTACCGTTAATGCCTGCGTTTTAGCAACTGCATACTACAATGCTATCATCAAATCCGTTATGACTTATGCAAATATTGTTTGGAGTAGTTGCAGCAAAGAGAACATTCATAGGATACTACGCCTTCAGAAGAGAGCTGCGCAAGTTATTTCAAATGCAAAAAAGAGAACCCCATCCATCATGCTATTTAATCAACTAGGCTGGATTCCTTTTTATGAAGAGGCAAGAATAAAGAAGTGCACCATCTATTTAAATGAGAGTCTCAAGAAAAACAATGAACGCCATTCAAGACATACTAAATATTGCAATTTTAAATTTTATATGTCCAACTTATAGACGAGAAACTGAGGGTGGTAGGACTTTTGCGGTAACAACTTGCCGAATGTGGAACTCACTACCAATAAGGACAAGAACATAAACTTCAGCAAAGGCCTTTAGGCAATCTCTTTTTAAAGATGTTTTAGAAAAGCAGAAACACTTACACCATTTTAATTAATTGTTGCAAATTATTTTTTAACTTTATTAGCTTAGTGATTTTAGATTAGATTTTTTGTATTTTTAAAATTGTAATTAGTTGTATTGTATCAATTTTTAATAGTTAAATTTAATTTTATCCAATTGGAGGGCCACCAGTTTATTAGTGTTAGCTACTATTTCGTGTAACCCTCTTTAAATAAAGTCTACTTACTTACTTACTTATGCTGAAAACAGTTTTGCAGGGATTTAATGAGGTATGCAAAAAACATCCTGCTAATTTGCATATTTTGGTTTTTGGTTCGTATTTTGTAAGCTACTAGCAAAATTCATGGTTATACTAAATAAAATATTTTATTCTAAGGGTTTACAAAAAAGAGACTGCGCTCTATCTAAACTCTAGTAAGCTTTTAGAGGCAGCCATGACAGTTGGCAGCATTTAGGGCCCGATTACATGGAGAGTGTCAGCCCGGGCTAAGATTTCAGCCCGAGGGGGAATTTTTCCCGATTACATGGCGGAACTGAGCCCGGCTGAGTTTTAACTTTTGCGCGGGAAACTATCAATTTTAATCTTAATACATAAAGATATTGTTTCTGAGATTTCGAGATCATCATAATGGCCGATCGCTTTCTTTGTCTAATCATAAGCAATCGAGCTGATAAAGAACAGAAAGAATGTTTCATTCCCAAAATTTGAGATTAAAGTTTACTTAGCTTACTTATACACAATAAACATTTGGCAAAGACATGTCTACTTTTAATATGGAAACATTTACAAGCCGAAGAATTTTGCCGCTCCAAGCATTTGTTCCTCTTGTTTGCTTGTATTTTTGTGGGGTTAAACAAAAAAGGAGAAAATTTTTTAATTTTTTTACAAGCGTAATGAAGATCAAGATGGAAGCATGGAACCGGCAAGATACGAGAGTGTTCAGGTGTTTCAACTTCTTTCTGTGCAACTTTTTGATTGACTGGCTATATTTTTTCCTAGTAGATGCTTGGTCATAGCTTGTTTAATACCTGCCATTCTTAAGCAATAAATAACTGGATTAAGACTCGCGTTGACGAATACTACTGTTCCACCAAGCTCGTAGCCAAACATGAGGTAAAAAGGCAGAACCTAGGCAAAAAGTATCAATTAGTAAACTAAGAACTGTGAAGACAGCCACAACGACAACGACCCCGGCCACGACCCCGACAACGACAACGACAACGACAACGACAACGACAACGACAACGACAACGACAACGACAACGACAACGACAACGACA
>JAOBAT010108523.1:0-38040 GCA_026413305.1 Hydrozoanthus tunicans
TTTATCAATATCTATTTTATTGAACATGATATTTGCTCCAGAAATTCAGCAATTTTGAAAAAAGGTGGTGAGTGGCGACACACTCTGATACCCCACCCCCTAAATTGGGTTCCTAGGAAGTACCGTTGTTTCGACCTTTTCCCTTACGGATATGGATTCGGTATTCATGTGTTTGGACAAAACTTTATTCATGAAAAATTTTCATTCAGAATTCGGAGGCTTTAAAAAGGTATGCTAGTCACTGAGCTATCGCATCTAGGGGCACCGAACAAAAAAAACCCCTCGCGATCGCTTTTTCAGTAACACCTGACCCCAGTCTTTTACTAATCCAAATAACTGCCCCATGGGGATTTTTTAAAGAGTTCAGGGCTTGTTTGTCAAAAATAATTAGGGTGGGGAATGGCTTATTTGAAGGCGGAGGCTTATTAACTCAAAGACAAAAAGAACAAGTAATTTTGGAAAGATTTTCAAGATAAAGCGTAAAGTTTTCAAAAAATATAAGACATGCGGAAACTTCAAAAAGCAAAATTCACATGCACTTTATCCACCCATATGCTGTGACATCTACAGCGGGTTTGTTCCAAGTAAGACGTTACCAGTCATATATTATTTATAGTATTATAAGCTAAAATATGTGCGTGTCTTTACTATTTTTGGGCTTTGTGTGACCTGCTTTCGCCACAGCGTCCGTGGACAGGGCGTTAGGCCGTTGTTCTAGTCTCTCGATTCTAGCGGGGGATTAATAGAACCCACTAATTGAACGTTAAGAGCAGGGTCTCACCCCGGTGCTAGCGCTGTTGACGTCCGTCCTTTAATTTTCACGTACGACCTCGTTCCCAGGGCCCTTTCCCGACGGGGGGAGAGGAAAGGGCCCTGGGAACGAGGTTGATACACCTACACCTTTAAAGTCCCTATCAAGCTTAGTTTTTTACTTTTTGGATTAATACTGTTGTCATCTGTGAACCAAGTTCCAATAACCAAAGAAAATATCCACGTCTAAGTATGCTTTTTAATAAAAAAAGATCGGAATGTAAGTCTTGACCGAGCAGGCCGGGGACTGGTAACCTGTGACGTAGCAGCAGTGAGTTTTTGTTTAAAAAATTTAAAAAGTTCATAAAATTATTTCAAACGTTTTCAAGAGATTAATTCATAATTTGGTTAAAGTTATAACAATGTGACTATTGTAGCCAGAATTGAATTTTTTGAGATAAAAAAGGTTGTCTCTGCTTCATACCTCGTGCTACGACAACATTGCACGCAGACTAAAAAATGTAACAGGAACGGCTAGAAAAAGTTTTATTTTCGAGAATTACTATTATTAAAGGGTTCTACTTTTCATCTGGAACTCAAAAAAATAAGCTCTATGGGGAATTTAAACGAAAACTTATAAGCTCCTTGGTTTCGTAATAACCTGATTGATAATGGCAACAACTGAGACAAAAATGTTTAATCTGAGTAATTAATTACAATATTTATTGTTTTCGGGAGGTTTTTGTTGTTACTTAGCACAGTATACTCGTATGTTACTATTTGATTTTATGCGTTGAAACACGAATGATTGATTGACGAAAGCGGCAAAATGTAACTCTTCATTCAAAGAGATACTAACGATGCATATAAATTGGTATACGACCTGCTATACAATGCTATGTACATGAATAAATATAAAACTATACAATATATATGGATATAGCTAGCTGGCTGACCAGACAGACAGACAGACAAAGAGATAGCAAAAGAGAAAGCTAGATAGACAGGCAGTGTGATAAGTAACTATACATAGAGGTAAATACATTTACAAACTTTAGCGACCAAAACCAAGTTCCAAGCAGTCGTTTTATCTTTTAAATTCTCTGGTGGAACAACCCTGTCCGTTTGCATGTAGGTATCAGCAACGAAAGTCGTGAACAAAAAAACTTTTCAACGCGTTTTCTTATACGTTTATAAGTCGCAATTTTCTTTTTCACTAACAAAACCAAAATAAAGCTGCTTTTCTCTCTTGGAATGCAGAATGACATGGCTGCCAGGATAATGGAAACTCGTTTTTTCTTAACACTTTCCCCGTGTCTTAAAGGGAACATGCCCTCCAAAATTATTTCCTTATATGGTTGAGGCCATTTGCTTAGGATTCCTGAAAAAGCAATTTTTAGGGAGTCTCCTTGCCGTATCGTTAAAGATAGTTCATAATATGCAAGGTGAACGCTAAGGAAGGCGCCATCTTTGCGCTCGCGATCTAATCTGTGACATCACAACGTCAAACTACAGTTTGTTATCGAAGAAATGTAAGCTTTTTGTAAAGTTACTTAAAAGTACAACAAGTTTTTAATTTTACTTGGCAACTTTACGAAAAATGTAATCACTAAAATATTCCGAACAAGACAATAGAGCTAATTCTTTTGACAGTTTGACGTTGTGATGTCTGTGCAATATGGCTGCCTCCCGGGATTGACTTGTGCTTAATTTACTCATTTTTGCAGAAAACTGATAAAAAATTGTTTTAGAAAGTACATTTTTGGAATCTCAAATTGATGTTTTTAAGCATATGAAAAAATAATTTTGGAGTCCAAGTTCCTACTAAGTCAAGACGTTATATTCCGTGTTCTCTTATTGTTCTCTTGAGTGACATCTGTTTGCTTGAGCCTTAACCATTCGCCGAAAGAAGAGCTGTAGCTCGAAAATGTGCAGTTGGCATGGTCAAACAAACATGACGTTAGTCGAAATCACTGTCGTCATCATCTCGAGTACCAACCGTCGTCCCCAGGCTCTGACCGGTGCGGTTGAGAGATAATTGTGATCCCAGAGACCCTTGCGAGCTGAAGCGATTGAGTGACGTCTGAGAACCTGATTTAACCACATCAAGCCGATTCGTTGTCGGTGGGTGCAGAGCATTTTGAAAGGCCTGACAATAAAAATACTTGATTTTAGTATATACCAAATAAATGAATAGCAATTTTCCCACGTTCTGATTGGTTCCAGAAACAACGGATATCCAAACCTATTTATTGTGTTAGAGGAAGCTGTCAAAATGGCAACCAGTTATGCGACAGTCTCACAAGAGGAAATTCATAAAAGAAAAACAAAAAACAATTCAGCCATTCCTTTTAACACAAAAAGGTGAAAAAATTCATAGGTAGAATGAAAACTGCTTTATCCCGAAATTTCAAGAAGAAATTCAACAATGATAGTGAGCGGGCGCTTTTCTCTCTTTTTTTACTAATCATGAAACTTTAAACAAGGTGTTATTACTATTCTTATCATTATTAATATCGTCAATGGAAACAGACAATGCACCCTTCGCCCTTAAGTATAATAAGATATAAGTATAATAATTTAAGTAATAAGTAAATAATAATATGAGTATATAATAATTTGCAGTAATGAGTATACACTAAATAATTAGAAAAGATACAAACTCTAACAAATACTTTAAAGCTAAAATTTAGTTAGGTTCAGGTGACAGTTAAACATTTTACATCAATAATAGTTGAAAACAAGAATAGTTATTATTAGTAAATTGTACCTCTAAGTCATTCTCTTCATCTATAGCCATTAAGTTCTGGTAGGCTTTTGTGTAGGTCTCAAGAGCTTTTGCATGGTATAACATCTGGCCATGGAATAAGTTGCCAAGGATCGTCTGAAAGAGAAAAGCCAGTCCTATGGGCTTTGAACTTTCAACTATTGTCTTTAAAAGTGTTTATAGTAATTTTCTTCGAAAAAACTTACCACTAAAATACGTACTTTATACTACTAAAATACATACTATATACTACTAAAATTATATTTATATACTAATTCCTGATTTGAGGCACAGTGGAGAAACTTTAAAAATCTATCTCTAGTAATTGTTTTTGTTAATAGTTTTAGTTGCTTTTTATTTTTTAAAAAAATGTAACATTAAAGATATCTTGTGGAAATAAAAAATTCAAAAAAAGCCAAAAAGGAAAAAAAAATTCTGATTGGCTTTTGGGTAGGTCTCAAAAGAAGCTTTTGAAAGGTATAACTTCCTGTGATGGAAACAAGTTGCCGAGGTTAGTCTGAAAGAGAAATGCCAGTCTTATGAGCTTAGAACTTTTAACTGTCTTTAATAGCGTTTATATAGTTTATGTACAATACCAAAAAACTTACTACAAACATATATACTAATTCCCGATTTGAAGCACAAAACTTCAAAATCTGTTTATCTTATTAGTAGTTGTTTTTGTCGATAGCTTTTACTTAAAAAAATTTATGTAACATTAAAGATAATTTTTGGAAAAAATGCCAAAAAAAAGAAAATGAAGGCTTTTGTGTAGGTCTCAAAAAAAACTTTTGCATTGTATAACATCTGACTATGGAACAAGTTGCAGAGGTATGTCTGAAAGAGAAATGCCAGTTTAAAACTTTAAATAGGCTTATGAAAGGAAATATTAAACACTGTAGAATGCAAACCTTGATGTCTTCTAACCGCTTCTTTTCAAAAACAACCATTTGTTCTTCCAGGGTCTGGCGAGCTCTGTTAGCATCAACACTCACTTTTTGGAGCTCTTGTTCAGCTTGTGACTGCTCTCTTGTTAAGGCATTAAAAGTTCGATGTAGCTCTAGAGCAACTGACTGGTAATAAAAAATAGCATCTACTTCCCACTAGTGACTCATATATGGACTAATCTCTGTAGCTCAATGTAAGGGTAAAGCAACTGATTGGTAATCTGAAAAACATGCATCCAATTTCCACTTAGTGACTCTACTCCCAATCTAATCTCTGTAGCTCAGTGGATAGAGCATCTTATGACTGATCTCTGTGGCACAGTAGTTCAAGCATCTTACTGGTAATAAGTGGATCATTTATTTGATTCCTAATAAATAACAGTGACTCAGTACCCAAACTGAGTCTCTAAATCATGAGTAGAGGGTCTGACTAGTTATCATAGTGTTACATTCTTATAGGAAGTGAAAGAAACAAGGGAGCCCAACTTGTGGAATGAGGGCAAAACACTATTAAACAAGATAACAAATGGATACAAGTTTCTTTGAATGACTGGGTTCCTTCGCTCTTAGTTTCTCAACCACCTTGTACTTTGCCACCTCCTTGTCCCGAGCAGTTGCCATTCCTTTCATATAATCCTTTGTCAGCTTACAATTGGTTGTATACAAGCTCAAGGGTTGAATAACCTTTACTTGCAAGAAGTCAACCTATAAGTGATATTATTTCAAACCCATTCATTTATCAATAGTGAACATATTGTTATTAAGACATGAAGAAATGATGGATTCACAAGTTGAAAGCTCAGAAAAAATTCTGAGTCACTGATGGGAATTGAACCCGCAACCCTCTGATTACCGGTTAGATGCTCTACTAACTAAGCTACAGAGACTCACATGGGGAGCTGAGTCACTGGTGAAGTTCTTCCCTATTCCCACTTGACATATGCTCGCAAAATGCTCGCTTGATATGTTCAATCAAGTATGCTACTTGCATCTATTATCAAATGGTAGTTTTAATCTTGGATATATAGATGAAAAAATTATTGATTCATAAGTTGAAAGCTCAGAAACTTGTGAATCAATATTTCTTCATTTATAAATTCTGACTAACAATTGTTAAGACATAGTAAACTTATTTTTCATCTAAATTTCAATCTATAAATACTAATTATCTTTCACACTCATGCTTAGTGTTCCCCACTATAAACCAGAATCATTTAAGAACTAGTGCTCAACCTCAATCCCACCAGGGTCTCTCCATATTTGGAAATTAGAGAATATCAGTCTTTTTTATTTTTAAAAGGAAATTATTTGAAGTGTTTTACTGCTATAAAATTTATGTCATAGAACCATTTTTTCTTAAACGAACAGTTTTTATAGCATTTCTTGTCTTAAAGCAGCCTATAATTGCCCTCTCCACATTCATTAGATTTATGTATAAGCTGTTTGTTTATTAATATTTTAACTGAAAATGTAATTTGATTTTAAATATTAATAAACAAATTAAGATAAAGATTGAAGTAAACAACATCCTGAAACCAAGGTACAAAAATTGCAGTTTAAGATAAATTTGTAAGAATTATAACTGGTCGATTTTTTTTGTCTTGTCCAAAACCTCAAACTAAGCATTGCACAATATATACCTAAAGTCTATGCATGGCCAATTAAATTGACCAAGTGGAGACTGATATCTCCACACAGGCTCGACATACCTGTGCACCTGCATAATCTTGCACAGTGGCAAAATTCTCTGAAACAGCAGCAAGACATTCCTTTACGGAGGGAAATTCTTCATCTGCATAACTGTCAATAGTAGCTGAGACCTTAGCTCCCTTCTCCCTCACTGACTCCAGTGCAGTGGAATAACTTCCGAGATCTTTGTTTAACATACCAAAGTATTTCTCAACCAGGGCGATTCTCTCAGCAACAATTTTTTGAAAGTGCTCTCTGTTGAAATAATTTGTAATTGATGGATCTAGCACAATGCACAATTAAAAATAGCTTTAAGTTGATGTTGTCCTCAACTCTCCCTGTATTTATCCCTGTTATCTCATAATGACCATTGGAAGATTTAACATTCCAAACAGCCATGCTGATTTTGCACCAGACAAAAATGGTGTAAGCGACAACTGATCAAGTTCTCAACTCTCCCTACATTATCCATAAATATTATCTCTTCATAACCATTGGTAGATTATTTAGCATAGTTCCATATAAAGTCATCAACATTGTTTTTGCACTAGGTTCTTCAGTTGGTAAGAAACATTTAAAATGTGTTGACATCTGGCGATAAAAGAAAGCATTTAATGAATTAACCACCAAATGCTTTCCTTTAACGTGAGAGGTCAACACCGATATGACCTGGGTTTGATTCTCGGCCAAGGAAGTATGTGAGCTGGATTTGTGGTCCTTCTCCAAAGTTGGGAGTTTTCTCTGCAGGAACTCTCGTTTCCCCCTTCCTTCAAAAACCAACAATTACAACAACATCTGAGCAGTTTTTTGGATTAGCTATGCTATTTGAAAGTTATAAAGGTTGCATTGTGGTAAGCTGCTGTTCTAGAAGTCAAGGAAATGTATTTCATGTTAAGAGAATTGAGCTTTATTATGTCATCAATGAAAACTTTTAGAAAATTAAAATAAAAAAAATTAGAAGTTAGAGATATGAATTGATAAAATTATGACCCAATTTGCATTATACCTTGAACAGAAATGTTAAAAAAGTACATATACTTACATATACAGTAATACAGATTGAACTATGATCAACATTAAATTGAGAGTATGTATATATATAATATCACTATTCAAAGATTGCATTACCCAAACAGTAATTATCTAATATCTTTAGTAAAACAGATCTTAGAGTCAGACCTATCAACTGCGTCTGACCTGCGGGTGTCACAAGATTTCGAGCCTTGCCACCCACTCACCGGCAGTGTAGTCAAACCCACCCAGTTTACCAATGTTTTCTAAATTAACGTATTAGATTTCTGATTTAATCTGCTTGTTATAATTGTTCTAGAAATTAATAATTAAGAGTTGCGTGGATTGCTAAAAGAATTCCTTAGCGTTTTTCAGCCATTGTTGACGACATTAAAAAAGAGAATATTCTTTTTCCATAATCTGCTATTTCTGGAAGTACATGGTTTTTTCAAAAGGTTATAAAGGTTAAAGGTTAATAACTAAGAGTTGCGTGGATTGCTAAAAGAATTCCTTAGCGATTTTCAGCCATTGTTGACGACATTAAAAAAGAGAATATTCTTTTTCCATACTCTGCTATTTCTGGTAACTGGTTTTTTCAAAAGGTTTTGAACATTTGGATTCATCTTCTTTGTGCAAAAAAGTATGCATATAACTGCATATAAATATATACATAGTATTTAAGTGCAAAAAAAGTAGTTTTTGATTGTATGAAAGCACCTTTCATCACAAGAGCGCCTGGTTCTGCTTGTAATCATACCAAATACATGCCATGTCAGATTTATCGTGCAGTAGGCGTAATGAGCTTCACTCAAAGCTTGGTTTGTCATAGTTCATATTCAGCAAGGTTTAAAGCCTATAAACAACTGACAATCATCGCTGAATTCTATAAAACTTGACCCATAAAATACTTTTAAAAATATTCAAAAAATATGCAGAATTGGCATTTCATCCAGTGTAGTTTGCCAAATTTCGCCAGGGGAGCATGCGCCTCAAAACCCAATAAGTGCTGACCCAGGGTTAATTACCATGACAACCCATAGGTTTTGTTCAGAGTTAACCCTGGGTTAAGTTAATCGGGGTTTTGAGGAATCGGGCTCTGGAGGCTTGTCCCTTTGTCACTCGCTGGTATCCAGGGATCGGTTGTTCGAAAGCTGGTTAACTTTAATCCAGGATTAACTCTTAACAAAACCTTTTGGTTGTGATAGTAAATAACCCTGGATAAGGGCTAATCGTCTTTTAAACAACTGGGACCAGAAGTACATGTTTCACAAGATTTGGGAATTTCGGGGATTGATAGCTCTGGAGAGCTATTGGGTGGGGGCAGATATTTATATATGCCGGGTATAATCATCTCGCGCGAGTTAGCCGCATGTACATTAATATTTGGCTGTTCTGCCCTGTAGTCAATCTGATTCTGTTTCAAACTACTATTTTGACTTGTTATTAGTCTGTGACGACATTTGCTCGACAAGAAAAACCATAGCAACTCGATCGCACAAGCCAACCATATATTTTACGAATGAAATGAATCAAAAAGATTTTTCCAAAACATCACCTGGCTTTCATTTCACCCCGCGTTTCGCCAGTGCTGGCCGATCCTGAGCTTTTCTTCATTTTCACTTTCCTTTCTTAATGAACAATTTCAACCAGCCGCCATTACAAGAATCCCACAATGCAGTGCGATGTGGAACAATTAAGCACCACGCATGCTCTAACCGCTGACCGTGTAAACTGCCACCGCAACCGTCTGGAATCGGTGTGTTTGTCGGCTTTTTTTAGTTCCACAGACGAAGTTCACCTGTTTTTTTCTCGGCTTTTGTGGTACTATATATACGCAGGAATATAGAAAACTTTAATATTTGGCTTAATATTTGGCTTATACGGGGAAAATCGAATGGAAGAGAGGTGACCTGGGGGAGGTTGGTACATATATATATTCTGTAAATCGACTAGCTGTCATCCACATTTCACGTGGTTTATTTTTTGTTTGATGGTTCGTGCGATGCAAACTGCGTCATTATAGCGTGGTAATGTAGAACGTTGGTATACTGCGTGTTTAACTTTCCACAATCGTACACATGTTGTTGTCAATTTATTTGGTAGAAAGAAAAAAATAAGGTTTGATCTGCGTTGCCCGTTTTCAGAAAGAAGACGAAGCTGTGCCTGTTTTATGTACTTTTGTTGTAAGATTAGCTCGATTCGCCTGGATTAACTTGTAAATGATTGGTTTAAGGCCGTCCTAACCTTATTTGTTTTGACTAACTACATCTGTTATTGTTAGCTGCCATAATTGGTGCATTTCTTCGGGAGGTCCAATTCCGGATTCCGAAACCAAAACTAGGTTTTTTGTATCTTCGGAAAATACAAAAAGGGGTTTTAGATCCTGTGAATCTGATCATAGTGAGGAGAGGATTCGTTGAGTTCCTCTGAATCCGGGTTATTAGGATTAAACGTTTTTGCCTATGGGATTCAGAATTTGTAAAAGTATATGTGGCAAGCAGTCCTCTCGCCAAAATACTGTCTGTTGTCAATGTGGGAAAGATCCCTTTTTGAAGCTACAGCTGATATCAGCGATAGATACTCTGTCATGATGTTTGTAAGAGAATGACCACAAGCGAGCAGGATGAGGGTGCTAACTAACAAGCACAAGCAATATGACAGGTACCTGGAACCGATATATTGCATTTGTCAATCACAGGAGATTCTATTTCTGTCAAGAAGACTTCATGTTAACTGCAGTTAGTGCTACAAGATGGCTAAAAGCAAAGCATAAAAAGAAAAATATTTCTTTTTTTTTACCCTTGAGTGAGGCAAAACTGTTATTATTCCTTGCATGCTATGTGTATGTATGTTACATATAACCAGATCGACTCAATCCAAAAACTTCTGGCTTGTTTTATTGCCATAGTAACATGTAGTCAAAACTTCATGTTTTCATGCCGCATATGGTTGCCAAACTCCATATTGTTTTGGGAACTAAAGGATAAATCTTGACCCCGACCCTAACCATTACTCTTAACCCCAACTAATTTACAGTGGTTTCGAGAATTTTTGGTTGCTCCTAAAGTGAGATTTATCTCAAACATTTGTGTCTGAAGATCAATAGCTTTGTATGCATAATGAAGTTTGGGTAAGTAGTAGTAATTTAGCTGGTGCCTCTATATATTTCTGGTACTCTGGTGGTTAAATGATCATAGCGTTCGGGTACATATGGGTCATGGAAAACCTAAAAAGTCATGGAATTTGATTAGGGTTGTGGAAAGTCATGAAAAATTGGCAGAATTTAGGCCTGTTGTAAACAATTTGTAGCAAGAAATATGATCAAACCATATATTTGCAGTCCGACAATGTAACATGCCTTTTCGTTGAACAATCAATGATTTTGACACTGAGATAGAGTCTGAGGCGCAGTGCGATAAACCATTTCAAGAGTTCAATCAGGCCAACATGTGTGGCTGCAACCAAGTACATAGGAATGAGGTCTATCTTTGCAACAGTATTGCAACAGTATATTATTCATCCTGTGTTGCTACTCATGTGAACTTGATTTGCTTTATTTTCTAATTTATTTTCTTTTTCTAAGCAAAAGGAAACAATAAAATTAATATTTGTTCTCAAAATCTTATGTTTTGATTCTGGTGTTAATCATGAATCATGTAAACAGTATATTTCAACACTGTATTGTTCATTATGTAGGTAAAAGGTTGCATTGTTATTAATCTTATGTGAATTTGATCTGCTTTGTATTTACTCTATTCTGTTGCTAAGTAAAAGGAAATTACAAAATTAATTTTTATTTTCACCAAATTCACCAGGAAAAACCAGAAAATGACTGAATGGAATTTTGATGACTTTAATGGCCCTCCTTATGGGTCATATGATTATCAGGACTTTGAGTGGCAACCACCTTCATCTGGGCGGCCACCATACGGACAACCATATCCACCATATGAAAGGCCACCACCACCACCACCAAATGAACGACCACCCCCACTACCAAGAGAAGATGGTTTCTACCATGACGAATATGGTGGAAGATATGGGCGATATTCTCCCCCTCCCCCTCCCCCTCCACCACCCTCTGGCCGACAAAACCAACACTCACCCCGAGGACGAGGGGCTTCCCACCCCCGAGGCTCTCAACGACGAGGGAACAGAGATTTCAGAGGGAGAGGAGACTTTAGAGGTCATGGTCACATGACAAGAGGGGGTTCTATGCAAAGAGGAAAGCCTCAAGGGCCAGTCAGGAGAGGTATTCCACCCATGAGAGGGGGTTCTTCATTTAGAGGACAGACAGTTATGAGAGGGGGACCACCCCTCAGAGGCCACGGCCGTGGTAGGGGTGGACCCCATATGAGAGGGGGGTTCACTTCAAATGGACAAGTTGTTGGAAGTAGTCCTAATACAAATGAATCAAATATTCCAGCAAACAAAAATTCTACTAGTCCTGTGAACAATACTGCATCTGTACAGTCTGTGAGTAGCAATGTACAGAATGAAAAAGACATACATGCAACAATTAACCAACAGCCGGCACCATTTACTTATCAGTCCCTGGCGCAAGCTAATGCTAAAAAGAAACTTGCTGCTAGTCCTGAAGAGGATGCAAAAGGTAGGCTACTGTGTTGTTACCTGTTTTGTTTTTTCATTGTTTGAACTTGAAGAGCTAGTAGTGCCAAAACTGTAATGAACCTTTTCTATGCCAATCTATATACTAATAGGTGAATTAACACTTCTAGATTAACAAATTATGGAGCTCTGCAAGTGTCTTTAATTTCCAGATGAATTAAGCGAAAATTCTGTCCATCATTACCCAATTGCGAATTGGCATACAGTTGTATGAAGTCAGTGACTCAACTCAGAACAACCAAAACTAGGTACATAATGCAAAACATGGGAAAACACACCACCTTAAGAATGATATTATAGTGCTAAAACAACAAAAGAAACCCCTCTGGCCTCTCTTTATACAAAGCAGTTAATTTGAGAGAGGCATGGGTTGAGTCATTGGCATCATATCTGTTGTTTGTGCTCAACCCAGCATGATGCAGGTGATTCGCTCTTGATTAATGGGGGACAAAAAACACCAGTGTTGAGCCTTGGAAAAACCCACTAAAACGTTTTTGGTCTCAAAAGTTTGGCAACATGTTTAATTTATATCTCTACTTCACAGTTTTACAAAAAATTCTAGGATCTTAGTTTTAGTAGTTCTTTAAGTTTATAAATATCAAAGCTCATAGATAAATGTAAATTAACTGAAATGTTTGCTTTTTGCATATCATGAATCTTTATCCTCTTAAGATAAGTATTCTCAGTATAAAATAAAACTCTTGTTGTAGAAGTGCTGTAGCTGTTTGTCATGTTATTTTGGTAAAACATAACTGTCAGGTTACTACTGTTGATTTGGACTGCAATCTGCTGGAGTTATTCTAACTAGTACAGTGTCATAATGCTCCTTGCTAGAGGTTTAATGCTTTGACTTGTTAGTATATCTGTCCAGTGATTAGTGAATATATTGTTCTATTTGTCGGTATAACTGTGTGTGATTGGTTGGTACGTCTGTTCTTTGATTTGTTAGTCCTCTGCTGTGCTTCATGTCACCAAGTTTTCTTGTTCAGTAATCTCACTGCCACTGTCAATACCACTGTTAACCTGCATATTTACCATATAGAAACACTAGTCAACTCTTAGATATTATTTTTCAATCATTATTTCTTGACAGCCACAGCGCCAGGTCAAGCCAATTTTATCTCCTTTAAGAACAGTCTTCAAGAATACTGTCAGAAAAGACACATGCCAGTGCCAGGCTACAGTACTTTTAAGTATAACTTTGGATATTCGGCTAAGGTGGAAGTTGCTGGCCAAGTAATACAAAGCAATGCTGTACAACGGGAGAAAAAGGATGCAGAGCAGAACGCAGCTTATGAAGCATTAAAATCTCTTGGATTGATTGCTGCTACTGTGCAGTTCAGTGTCAAACCAGCTCCAGGTATTTTGACTGAAAGATTGTAATAACTTATTCCACTTATTAAACAAAGGTGAGATTATTATAGGGAAAAATGCTTAGACTGAGGCCTTAAGTTATATATTGGATGAAGTTGGAGGTTTGTTTGTAATAATTGAACAGTCAAGATTAATAAGTTATTTATAGTGTTAATAAAATAAGTGGAGTGAACATTTGGTCTGAAATTGTGTGCATGATATTAAACTTGAGCTTGCAAGTACAAATTTGATTTGAAGTCACAGGTATGATTTCAAACCCAAATAGCACTATGCAAAGTTCAAATGTTATTTAACTATGAATGTATCTTGAAATCAGTTTCTGTGAGTTAGATTTATTTCATTTTCCTTGCTTCATTTCAATAAATAATAATATTTTGGTGGATTCTGAATGTGGTTACAAAATTTTAATGCTAACTTCAAAATTATGGATATTTTCAGTTATGTTGTGGCCTTCAAAACAAAATGCTTTAAATAACTTTCAACATCCGCATATACGAACCTGAAGGAAGTTGTGTTCATTGAACTAACAACCCAGACAAAGTGAGAGAAAACACAAGATTTATTTTCTTTCAGCTGTGGGACAATTTTTTTTCTTTTTTACACCAAGAAAAAAAAAGTAGCGAGTAGAAAAAAGTTTCATAATAACTGGTCATTACTCTGAACAACAGTGCACATACACTATAAAAATTTCCTAATGAATTCACAATGAATTTAATGAAATTATAAGATATGTAACCTTGCCTGCTAGAAGGCGGTCAGTCACAGTGCATTAGTTATAGTCATTTAATGATAAGTAGTAATAATTTTGGTTATGATTAGTGGTTGCGAGTTTAATCTGAAATTAAGTAAATAATGATTTAAAGTAATGATGTGGTTTGAGGATGCCAGTTCAGAGAGCCAGCTTGTTTTGACCCAGAAATAGCACTAGTGTTGATGATGATTCAGTGACAGTTTTATGCTAATAGCATGACTTTCCTTTTTCAGTTAAGCGCCCTAGCTTGGATGATGGAGAATTTAACCGCAAAAAAGTGAAAATTGATATGTCCACCAATATGTCATATAAAAGCAGACTGAATGAGTTTTGTCAGAAGTTCCGACTTCCAACTCCTACTTATGAAACTGTTCGAAATAACAAAGGTTTTATCTGCACCCTTGTGTATAACAAGAAGGTCTATCAGTCTAGTACTTCTCAGAAAAACAAAAAGCTTGCCGAACAAAATGCAGCCCAGGTAGTTTTACACAAGTTGGGTCAGGTGCCAGCTCCTGAACCAAGTCTGCAGGATACAATTCAAGAATGTGCTGATCTTTGCTCACAATTTAACAACAGCAGCAGCTCAACTTCGACTGGTTCAGGACAAAAAGGTAAATAGTATTTAGTAGATGTCAGTAGTAATGGCGCTAAAGTTAAAAAGTTTTGTGTTATACATACTTCATGGTATAATAATTTATTACATGTTTTGGCTGCATCTACTGCCATTGTTAGAATGTGGGTGAGTACTGATCTATAATTGAAGGGAGTCAGGATGGCCGAGCGGTTAGCACTCGTGCCTCCCACCACTGTGGACCCGGGATTGAGTCCTGGGTTCCACATGTGGGCTGAGATTTGTCAATCTCAATCTGACTCTGAGGGTTTTTCTCCGGGCTCTCTGGTTTTCCTCCCTCAACAAAATCGACACCCAGCTAATTCTATCTGGCTGTGGAGCTGTGCTCCGAAGTCATGCATGGGCCGTATAGCGGCAGCAATATGCGCCTTAACATGCTTTCAGTCCGACCACGTTGAGCTGCGTCCTTCTCAATTCAGTCCATGACTGCAAGTAAGGGCGATTAGCTCGCTAGATATTATTATCATTATTATTGTTTTTATTATTATTATTATTATACACTAAGTACTATACCATCATAGATCAGTTACTACAAATTAATAAGTAAAATTTCAACATCAAAACTCTTAGTTCAACATGGTTTTTATAGTTGATAAGATGCACTGAGCATAAAGGTGCATGATTGTGTCGATTTATTTTCAACTGGCAATATAAAAATTGATTAGAAAAGAAGGTAAATAAAGGGTTGAAAATAGTGCACTATGTCTGTATCTAGTCACATGACCATGTCTGATCACATGATCATGTCATAGCTTAAAAGAAATGTCTCAGTAATGGAAACAATGTTGAGAAATTTCTTAAATAAGGCACAGCTCTGTTACACCACATGTTGAGAGCAGTTTGTTGTCTTTGCCAGGACGAGACAGCATTCTTTCAAAAGTTCTCAATTTTAATCTAACATGTTGTCTTTAATCTAAAAACTTTAATTTTGAGCCTGAAGTCAACTTGTAACTCTGTCAGCCCTTGAGACTAAGAGTTTTCTTGATATGTTATACTGGAATGTAAGTATTGCGCTTGTGGGATCAGGCTGGTGGTAAAAATCAGCGGTGTTGCGCATGTGTGTTTTTGATATAGAGACAGCCAGTAAAATGCCACAGAGGCCTAACTGGTCAGAAGAAACTAAAATCTGCACTGGATCCTAGAACTAGTTTGAGCCTGGCGCACAGGAGAGCTGTTTTGGCCTTGTTGGGTCTCGTCAGAACAGCGTAGCTAGCAAACAGGCTTGAACTTCCACAGAAAGAGATAAACTTGATGTTTTTTGTTCTGGTTAGAACTGAATGCACCAACTTCAACTACTGTCGAAATCAAGCCAAGAAACTCAGTCCCTGCCCTCCCAAGTGTCTCGCTACCGCTACAAGGATCTGAAGAAACTCCCGGAGAACTGGTTACATCAAACACTCAAAACAGGCCGAACCCTCCTTACAAAAATCAACTTCAGGAATATTGTCAGAAATCCAAAATCGAACTTCCACACTATCAGTCTGTCCGTGATAAAGGCGAATTCGCAAGCACTGTCACAGTGGCTGGAAAGAGCTTCAAGTGCACAGGTTGTAAAACAAGAAAAGGTTCTGAACAGTCAGCTGCACAAATTGCTCTACGGGTCATGGGTCTTCTACAACCAAACTAGATCAGACGAGAGAACGTGTTTCTTACTGCTCTGAAGAATAATCTCTAGAAATGTACTGGAGATTGCCTTTCAGAGTAAAACGTAGACAATATTATTTTTTAGTGTCATAGTAGCAACTTTGGTCAGTTTTTAACATATTCTTTTGCTATCCTGAAAGGTGGATAAAAACTCTTCTGCCGCGGACTAGAAAAATACAGCCTGTTGCTTTTTTATTGCTCTGAAAACCTTGAACGATCTCCAAGTTGCAGATTCTAAATGCCTCTAAAGATTCCATGATCTGGAGATTGTCTTTTAGAGTAACACGTAGACAATATTATTTTTAGTGTCAGTAACAACTTTGATCATTTTTTAAACATAAAATTATCATCCTTTTTCTAGCCTGAAAGGTGGATAAATACTCTCCTACCGCGGACTAGAAAATACAGCCTGTTGCGTTTTTATTGCTCTGAAAATCTTGAACGACCTCCAAGTTGCAGATTCTAAATGCCTCTAAAGATTCCATGATCTGTTTGTTTTCTGCCTTAAAATGTGGACTGATGTAAGGGCTTGAAATTAACCATATTTCAAGTAGCCAGTTAATTGGCTACCAAGGTAAAATTTTGGTCGCCTTAGTGCAATTTTTAATAGCCACAATATATATTTTTAGTGTTTCTGTACCAGCTGCAGTTACGTCTGTATCTGTAGCTGTGTGTGCAAGACTAATGCTGGCAAACTTCACTCGTTCATTCCAATACTTATCATTATATGAGAAACAGCAACTCGTACTTGATCAGTTGCAAAGATTCAACACAATCTTGTAGTAGCCAGTTGACTATAAGTTCTAAATTAGTCTGGTAGCCAGGACTCCTTTTTTGCTAGCACCGGCCACCTAACGGTAGCAAGATCGAGCTCTGGGTTGTCGAAGACTTCACAGAGCATCAAAATTGTTTTAACCTTCTTTAGACTAATAACTTTTTCTGCGTCTTGCTTTTGATACAGCTGGTAGAGCGATGCCTGAAACACTCAAACAAATCTTTTAAAAGCTCCAATTATTCTCAACTTTCATCTGTTTCTTGTTGATGTTTTAGAAATTACTTTGTGTTAAGTGCGCTTTGGTGTTTTTAGAGGGAACGTAGCATTTATTGAGATGGTGTTACGTAGTCACCTGAAAAGGTGTTTGTGAGAGATGTGTTTATTTTTCCAAATTTTTAGTATGGCGTTTTTTTATTTATTGAAGTGAGAAGATGGAAAAGTAGACTGATTATACATAGTAATATTGTAATAGCCGAAGGAGCAATTTTCGAGTAGTTTGTATGTTCGGCTTTGGCATCAGTCAGACCACTGTGTTGTGTTCTTGAACAAGACACTTTACCTGACTTTGTTCCAGTCGACTGAGCTGTATCAATTGGACACTACTGACATCCTTTTCTTCTTCACTCTAAAGCAATTACCAGGAGGGTGGAAGAGGAGGGGTGGGGGGGGGGGGGGGTTCGACAGTCAAGGTGGTACAGTGGGTGGGGTAATTGATAGGTATTTGACTGGTCATTGGAAAGGGAAAATGTTTTTGAAACAAATAAATTGTGAATGAATATCTGTACGTCACACTTTCTGTGAGTTGAGCTGTTTGTTTAAGGTAAAACGCGACTGATTACTGAATTTGTTGTTGTTGGTGTAAGCAAACACAAGCAATAAAATTTTGAATATCAATAAAAGAGGACTTTAATCTTTTTCGTTTTTGAACCAGTTACTGTAATCCTGTAAAGTGGCCATTCATTTTTCTTGTTTTGAAGACTCGAAATGATTGGTGTTATTCATTATAATTTTTGAATCAGTTGATAAAATCTACGTTAAAAGAACTGTTCATTTTTCAAGTCACGAAGTGTAAAAATCGGTGGTTATACACAATTTAGCTTTTGAACTAGTTGATACAACTCTATAAATTATAATTTTGCTTGCCTTGAAGACCAGAAATGGTGGGCGTCAGTAGTTCTAATTTCTTGTTCGTTGAAATATAATCGAAGAGTATTTTTTCTTGATTAAAAAGAAGTTCAGATTGAAAATAAACTTGATATTTTCACTATCTATCTTTCGAAGTACTGAACAGGGTTTAATGTCACAGAGTTTGCTGGTAATCGTTTAAACTTTTATTACGATTGTAGGCTCTAGCAACTTCACTCAAAGGTCGAGAATATGCACACTTGTCACACGCCACCGGAGTTACTTGAAAGAACTGTGTATTCTTGAGACTGTTAAGCATGTTATAGAAAAGAGAGAAAGTGCGATATTTTTAAAACAAGGGTGAATAGCTGTTATTTTTGAACTGAGCCACGAAATATATTTGTTGGTCGTAAAATAATCTTTATACGAAACGCACGTAACAATGCAGTAGTGACTAGAGTTGTACAATCTTTAAAGATGTGATAACTTGCTAATGGCAAAATGTAATCTTTGAGTTTCATAATTAATCATTTTAGTTTAGTTTTGGGTCTTTTTCTTTATCTTCGTGCCGTGAATTACTCAATATTGGCTCAAGATTTTGCGAACCATACGAGCTATTGGTGTTAGTTGTAGAATAGAAAATTAAATAATGAATATTGGTAGATTATGCTCAGTGCAGTCGATTTTTAATATAATAATAAACAGAACATTATTCATGCTTTCAATTTTTGTATCGGGCAGAAATGAAAAAATGGACCATCGAATGTGACAAGAAATTGGTCCAATCTCAGGTCTTTCAGGGCCATATGTTTTATTTATGGCTTTTAGATTTAATCTTTGTTGTTTTGAGTCATTAATAATCAAAAGGAAATAACGAAGTGTAATTCAGTGCCATGTCGTAAAATTCGTTCGCCGTCTCTGTAATGAAAAAAGCCAACAGTGTTTTATTTTGACAAAGTTAATATTCTTGTATAATTTGCGGTTTGATTGACGTCTTCAAAATCATCAACCCCAAATTAGCGTCAATTTTTGTCTTGTATTTTTCCCGAAGCTTAGCTGATGATATGCTTTAGTAATTTTTATTGTAGTTTGACTAGAAATCAGAAGCTTAAAAGACGGATTAATCACCGTGATTTCAATGAAGTCGACAACAGATAGGAAATTTGATAAGAGAATATATTCGCTTCAATGTTTGTGTCAAAACTTTACTCGAAATTTTGGATTCGGGTTATTGTTTGTTGTTGATGTCGATATATTTTAGTACCTTGTATTAATCCGCCTTTGAAGCAATTTAATTAAAAAACTATAGGTTATTTTTAAGACTTGTCAAAAGTGTTGCTTTGGGCATGCAATATAGGTTGGTTTTAACAAAATTTTATGAATTAAGACGGGAACATTTCCTGTGTTTTTTACAACTCGTGAACACAACTAGTTAACATTTTTTGGAAGTTCACAAAAGCTTGAAGCTTTTCGCATCTTAATGAATATTGTATATGACTTCTTTAATCTTTGTTATTGTAGATTTTGAATCTTTTCTGCATGTCGGATTACTTTTTAATTTTACCTTTTTCTAAACTCAAGCTACTTATCGTCGAACAGCCATTGGATTTAGAACCAATATGAGTATGGACACGAACGTGATTTCCTTTGATTATAATTTCTTTTTTCGACAGTACTCAAATCTTGGGAGTGAAATGGTTTTTGGCACTTCAATCGTAGAATTTGTGCTGCGAGTTCTAGATGGAATTCATTTTTTTTTATCTTAAGCTTTCGCCATAACCAGCGAACACTAAAACTTAATGGTTAAAAATTTTCGCCGTTGGAAGTTTTAATATGTTGACGTTTTGAGAGTTCGCCCTTCGGCAGCGCAACATTACCGGGGATGTCAACAACTTTGATGCGAACTTAGATTTGCCTTTCATTGTAAAATCTGATTAGAAATAATTTCTAATAAAGTAGCATTCTCCGCTAAATACTTTGGAGAAAAAGTCGTCTCCTAGCAATTGATGAATATAGGTGTTAGCTCTAAATATGACGTAGCTTCGTTTCGGAAATTTTTATTGAAATAGCGGCTTAGCTGTAAGAATTCTTTTTTCAATTTTTCGTCAAGTGGCAAAACTAAACTTAAGCTCGAAGCAGGTCAGGTTAACCCTTATTGGTCTGTTTGCAAGTTGATTATAAAGTTTTACAGCCGAGCACTGGCGGAAATAAGGAGAGTTGGATTCCAGAGCTCGCCTTCATCATTCAACGAGGTTACCATAGCAACAAGAACGAACAACTGCACTGCTTGACAATCAACACTTCTCACTTCATTTTTAATTTAGATATTTGAGGAGAAGTTTTTGAGCCAAACTACACCCACAGTGGACTTAAATTTCATTCTGTTTGCCTTACTGGCTATGCACTTTTGTTTCCAAGCTTACCATCTTGTGTCTATGGCACACAATGATCTTTTGGTCAATATGATTAAATATGTCCGAAAAGAAGAATAATCGAGCAGTTTAATATACGTCTTTTAAAATGGTTCACAGATTTCCATGTGGATAAGTTTTGTCAAGGCGCTGAATCGGCATAGCTATAAGGAGAAGTCAGAAAAGCTTTTTTCGTGGTTGAAAAAGCTATAAATAGACCAGATACCAGTCGCGTGCATATTTCGCATTGCCTCTTCGAAATGACAACTTAGAATCTAGCTAGTTCTTTTTGGTTCTAGAAACATCCAATAAAGTATCGCGATGTTCGGTCACCTTTATATTGAAGAAAAATTTATCTGTTTCAGTTAAGCGAAACACTGGGGAAAAAACAGCAAATAGGCCAAGTACAAAATCAGAAAAAGCAAATTAATTTTTGTTGCATTTGCAATTCTTATCAACACGTGGGATCCGCTGAACACAGTTCTCGAAGACACGTTAACTTGAATTGGAGCGTGAAGACACTGAATGACATTTGGAATCATTTAAGTTTTTATCATACACTTTCTGCACGTTCGAAACACGACATTGCTCGCCAAACGTTTAACTTTTGTCGTCCCCAGTTTCTTTTCTTTTAACATCCGCGGCGCCTGGGCGCTAGAATTGGCATAATGATGAGCTCATTTAGGCATTCGTAACGATCAGCATTATTTCAAGTAATATTTAGGTAGTATGGATGTCTTTGTGAAATATATCAAGTACATGAAATTTGTGTCGACGAGTATTTTTTAATTATCTTTGTAACCATCACGCAGCTTGCAAGGTACCATGGGAAGTTGCTAGAGAAGTTCTTGGCGCTCAAAGCCTTTTTGTATGTGTCTCTCATGGTTATTTTCTGTATTCGATTGATAAGTTTCTATTCCGAGAACTAAGGTTAAAAATAATTACTTCAAGAAAGACTTTTGGTTTAAAGTCAAAATAATCAAGCTATAAAATAATCACAAATTCTGAAAATTGTTCTTTAAGTACTTGAGTTCCTACATTTGTTTAATTACTTCTAGAGATGTCTGGTCAATTTTAAAAGCGTTGTATTAGCGGGGGCTTAAATGATTTTTTGTTATTGCGATTGGAGAAGTTTTGCCACAGAACTTAGCTTATCATACTGTGCTTACATTGTATTTGTGAAGTTAGCCTTTAGCGTGGGAGGTCTGGAGTGTTGGATTTCGTAGATTAAGACAGGAGATCACATTTACTTCCGTTTTTCTCCATTCACTGGAGGATTGAACTTGCGCCATATTGTGTTTTATCAGAAATTATGACGTTCTCGCATACCGCCCACAGTTTCTTGCTTTTCGGAGTTTACATTAATAAAATCCTTTTCCTGTTCAAATTTGAATAAACGGTATAAACTTTCATTCACACCGAATTTCTAGAAACGTTGTATATTTACTAACTAGAGTCTGTCTTTGAAGAGGAGAAAACATATGGCAATCTAACATGCTTCGAACAACGATTTCAAAACATGAGTCATTAATGAAACGGGTTTTGACAGATAATGGTTAAAGACCCTTATGCAAAAGATAATCCGCAGTGATGTTTGTATTCTAGAGGTCTTTGCCGTATCGACTTTGAGTAAATTTATGTACTTGCAAGTACTTGTTGGTTAATGACAACACACTTACATCAATCAGTATTTCTTACACTAAAAGATTAGGCAGGGTAGGAGTCTTAACTCAGTTTCTTTTTCAGCCAGTTTATTAATATTAAGATTCTTCTCATATCAATTTTGTACAATGAATAAAGTTTAAGAATTAAAAGTGAATTTATCTGATTCAGCTATTACCACTGTCATTAAAGATAAAAACGAGAATTCTACTTAAATGATAACAAGAAAAGTAGGGACTTGAGAAATTTATCGTATTTGGGCTGTCAAGGGTTAAAAAAAGTATCGGGATCGATATTTACTTATGTTTGCTCACGGCGAGCAACGTTTTGGTCAAGATTAGTGAGACGGTTTTTAAGTTTAAGTTGGAAACCTTACTCTATGTCGTTCCAGTTCTGGAAAGCTCGCATAGAAAAATATCTTTGTAGTTGTTTTCTTAAGCGATCTCGTCCAAAGTTCATTTGCAGGAGAGAACAATTAGCATGGATGAAAACTCTTTGTTTAACTTGAAATTAATACGTAAACGATTCTGTTTCCTGGAGCTTGTCTCCGCTCTCATGCAAGAGCATTGTGCGCGCTATTCAAGTGACGGTGGGAAACAAAACTGTATTCGCCAGAGCTTTTTTTAACCGTTACGGCAACTGGTTCAAAGTTAGAATAAATACCACCAATTATTGATACTCTTCAAGACAAGCAAAATGAATGGTCACTTTAATATAGGGTTTTATAAACTGGTTCGAAAGTCAGAATGAATAACACCAATCATTTCTACTCTTCCAGACAAGCAAAATGAATGGTCACTTTATAGGGTTTCATCAACTAGTTAAAAGGTTAGAATGTATAACCCTAAACTATTCTATAAGACAAGCAAAATGAATGGTCGCTCTACAGGGTTTCATCAACTGGTTTAAAAGTTACAATGATTTTAAAACACCAATCATCTCTACTTTTCAAGGGGGAAAAAATGAAGGTTCCAAACTTAAGTTGATAGTTTCTATGTCTTGTCGGTTCATACGAAATCGTTTCGGAAGGAATTTTTTTATCTAATCTGACCTTTTAATTCGATCAGTAAAGCTTGTTAAAATGTCATAGACACAATTTACTTTGCACTACACAGGTTATTTGTAAAACATCGCTTTTTGTTTAATCTACTTTGCTGTTCAGTGCGTCGGCGAGTCAATACAATAGCTACTTTGCGATCAACTTAAAAGTAATTGTTTTAAATCCTTTGAAAAAAATTCTTCTCAAGCTAATTTTTGGTTCTCGAGAAACAAACATTTGATATAAATTTGGGCTGATGGTGTATCTCGAGGTAGATAGATCATCAGTTCAAGTTTGGCTCAGTATTTATCTCCCACTTTGTGAGGTGCTTCGCCGGCGACCCGGCAATTCTTGTACCCAGGCCTATTTCATTTGACCGTGAAGTGAAATGAGCCGCTTGTTGCTGTTCTGCTACATACTCTATAGTACTTTGCTTTCCGTGAGTTACTTTTTGCGGTTTTCGAGAGCTCTACAACGTTTCTCAAAAAAGTTTCCATCCAACATAAACATCGTAGAAAGAAAATCTCAAAAAGTCTAAGCTTGTCGAGTCCAGATTTCTCAAAAAAGTTTCCATCAACATAAACATCGTAGAAAGAAAATCTCAAAAAGTCTAAGCTTGTCGAGTCCAGATTATTTGATTGCACCCTGCCTAAGATGAGGTCGACACGTCTTCAAACCATTGTATCATATTGCTATATTTTACCAAATATTTCATTGCTCTGGAAAAGTTTTTTTTTTGGTACAGACTACAATAGATTAATTAGTGGAAGTATCGCAATGTTTTTAGAGCTATTCTAGATTTAAGCTTTGTTCTCGAAAAGATGCTTTTTGACAGACGACAATGGGTAGAGTATCGCAATGTTTTTGGAGCTATTTCAAATTAAAGCTTTGTTCTCGATGAGATGCAAGTAATACAGACTACAATGGTAGGCATAGAGTATCGCAGCATGTTGGGACCCTCGGAGCACGTACCTGCAACTTCTGTCTGAAGATGCAGGCTGGGGACTTCAAGTTTTAGGTTTGTAATTAATTAGATTAGCAGACGCTCTTGAAGAGCAGATCAGTCTATTGTCTCCTCGTGATTCATGTTTGTATTTTGTTTCGTGAGAGTAAACACGTGTGCAAGCGATTAAGGTATGAATTGACTTCTTTTTGTTTTGTGGTCGCCTGTCTGTCATCTGGTTTGACAGAAATGCGGTGGAGACACACGTTCAAAATCATTTGGTGAAATCTCGGCTTGCACAACACCCTAGGAGCTGGTTTAGCAGTCTGAAAGGCTGGAAGGGAGGAGGGGTTTACCGGCTTGATAAAACCATTTGAGTCTCGAAGGACCAAGCTCCTTGGTAATTCCGTAGAAAGGCTTCCTGGAAAAGTTTTAGACTACCTGGACATAATCTTGTGTCCTCGTGATTCATGTTTGGGTTTTGTGTTGTTAGAGTACACACAAAGCGAGCGAGGTCTATATGAGTCGATTGTCTTTTGTTCTGTAGACGTCTGTGGCGTTTGACAGAAGCTCTGTAAAAACATTAGATTCCAAAACACGCTCTGACCCACTTGGAGAAAATACGGCTCACACAATACCCCAGGGGCTGAGTAAGAAGTTCGAATGGGGGGAGGGGTGGGGGCTGGAGGGCTCATTATTAGCCACGTAAAAAATGGGAAGGGCAGTGGAAGAATTGCCTCTTGCCCTCCTCCCTAAAATGTTTTGCCACAACCACCCACAAAACTAGTGTGTATCATAAACATCGAGTACGTAACAAGAGAGTCAACACTTGTTAAAAGATTTACTGAACCTGTCTGGCTTTGTGTGGAAGTACTAACAGTTGCATTGTTTCCCAATCCTCAAAACACAATTAAAGGGAGAATCGTTACTTTACATCTTTTTTGACCGAGTTAGCTCGTGATTCCCTCACATCTCACAATAAATTAACTAAGTTGCGGTAGAAGCTTTTGTTTATGCCTTCATGTTACTTAATTCAGGCTTTTGTTCCCTCCTGTTTGGGGAGAGGCAAGTTGAAATATGGCAGGCATTGTCAGCGAGTAGCACGCAATCAACTAGGCTCTAGACATATGTGTTTTCGCTTCATTAGTTTTGTATCGTTATCTCCATAACATAGTTTAACTTCTTATTTATAAAATTTGCCTTCAAAGTTTGCAAACGAAAATATGCTCTACTCAACGGAAGACTCTCTACTTTGACTTTGAGATTATTGAAAGATTGAGCGTTTTTAAGACGAGTCGAGCGTTTTTATTTTGGGACGAGTGAAGTACAACCTTGCTAGACTTTTTCCTTTACCTACTGACATTATGAAACTTATCTCTTTGTCCAGACCAAGTTTTAAAAGTTTAAAATTAGCATCAACAGTGCCAATCGTGACTGTCTCTTCTCTTTCAGACCAACGAGAAAATGCCATTTCAGTTTAGGATTTCAATTACTAGATTATATTAATCAAATCGTGTTTTGCATGAAAACTAACGGTTATTAAAATTTTAACAATGTGATTTTAAGATATTTTGCGTTAGCACCTCACTGAAAAGCAAAATTTTGTTTATTACTTTATCGTTTGTTGCCGGTTTTTTGCTCTTTAGACATTGTATAAAACTAACCAGTGTCTCTACCCGAACTTTCTTCTTGCGATGCCTCAAAAGAGTAATTAAAATTGACCTTATTTCTCAATATTATTGTTAGCTCAGACTTCACTTCCTTGTAAAGTGATTCACCTTTTTCCGGTAAAATTAAATTTTAGTTCCCCTTAAAGGTACGAAACGAAGACAAACAAATTTGCCCGCGCGAAGTTGAGAGGTTTCGCGGTTGCAAATACAGTTTTGTGGAGATGTTGCGTTTCGTTTAAGTATTCGTGACAGTTTTGATAAACATAAGCCGCAGATTCTGTCAGCTCTCAGTGTGGGCGTTATTGTGACAAACACTGAGAGATTTCTCTTTGTGACAACAATAGCTTTTTGGGGATTTCCCGATTACTGCGTCCCATTCTTTTCAGCAGGTATCCTGTCAGATTGGGTCGAATCGAATTACCCTAACAATAGATGTTGAGAGTTCTACTGAGGTTTATGCTTATTCTAAAACAGTTTCTGTCTGACTTTTCGCTCGCTTCGCATTGTTCGCTCGCTTACATTTCGAAATAACGTGTTTGCTTTTCTTTAATTGTATCCTAATTGTTGCGGTAACCAGTCTTTGTGGTGCTTTATTGTTGAACTCTGCACGGAGTTAGCGGTGTATCTGTGGCAACTTCTCAAACGAATGCTTTATGCTTGACAATAATATTTTTAAAAATAGAAATTTCTTGCCTGAAATTGTTTTTATCGAAAACGTTAAATTTATTTTGAACCTTGAATGGCGAACTTTTCACAGTATTGTTTATTTATCTTTTTATTTTGAAGTTTCCTTGATTTCTGTATTTTTATTCAAGGAAACACAAGCTGCTAATTCAAACTTCTCTTCATTTTCTCTAAGACTTCAACGAACGGAATATACAGACTGAGCGTTTCCCAGAGACAAGAATATTACGAATTGTATTCTTTTTGCCACTCAATCGCTGATTAACAGTATATGTCTGTTTGTTTAGCTCTAGCTTCCGAATTGAAAACAAACCCTTCCTAAGGAAACGCCAGTCTTATGAAACTATTTCTTCAGCTTTCGCGAATATTGTCGCATTTAGTGTGGTCAAATATGAAAACCAAACTGTTCAGTCATGAGATCACTCGAGAAAAAAAACAATTACTCGCTTTTCTTTTCCCGATACTAAATTGTTTCAACGTCCCACGCAAAACTTTGTCAATAAGTTCTCATTGCCAGCCGCATACATCGCTTAAAGGCTACCTTCAAGTCAAGCACTCAATTCTTTCAAAATTAACAACCCAGAAAATCTTGTCATGTTGCTTTAGTAACAAATGTAACCGGTTGCTTCGCTACACTGTTTTCTTTTTGCTGGAGTAGAGCTTCCAGCCGGATCTATGGCAGAGTTTTTCTCGCGAAATTCGACTATTTAAATTTTAACTTCTCAAAATACATTGTTTTTTGATCGTTTCTTAAGACACAAACTCTAAATTGAAAGCAAACGAATATGTTTAATGGATGGGTGCGAAAAGCTTTCTCGTTTTGCGTTTGTATTCGCTTTGTTTCAAACTGGTTACCGCTCTCTTTAGAAACAACTCGAATAGAAAATTAGGTGACTTAATTTTAAGTTCAGAAATTGCTTTAACCCTGAGCATTCGAGATAAAAGGTGATGCTCGAACATATGTACTATACTGTGCATGCTTCCGTGTTTTTGTCTTTTGATTCACGTTTTGAAAGCCCAAGTGTTTGGAGAAGGCTTGCTTCGTTGCCACTGCCCAAATAAAATCAAGTTTGAGTGACTCATATGTCAAGCTGTGCATTTGGCCTAAACTTGTAGTTTTAGCCGGGGTTTCAGTTTTGGTTAGGTGAAGCTGGGTAATTTGTCTGTTTATCTACGAATTAAGCCAGAATCTTGTATGTTAGACTGGCTATATTTGTCGCTCCCCTACCTTATAATACCCTCGAGCACACGGGGCGGGAGCTTAAAAAATAGGAAATGCTCGCACTAGTGTTTGTCATCTTACGGGATAAAGTTTCAGAAGTACAAATAGATCTTTTTCAGATGTTTACAGATGTTCAACTAAACCTCACTCGTTACCTAACTTTCGTTTGAATTTGGTCCTGCACCCATTTTAAGCCGTACTCACAACACTTGTGCTTGCGCTCGCTCTTAGCAATTTAACTTGGATTCCTGTTGCTCGTGCGTGCGTTAAATTTATTACTAAAAACACGAGTTGTTCACGCAAAATAGAAACCCAAATATCGTTTACAAGTGGAAGTTTTGTTTCTGACAAACGAGCGCGCTCCCTTAAAATTTATCGTGAAGTTTTTTTCGTCGTTGGCTACTGTGTGATGAAATTTTTATTTAAACACAGGTGCGCACGGCGCTTCTCAGATCTCGGCGCTCGGCTAAACCAAAGTGTTTCTACAGCTTGGCTAAAGACCACAGATTGAAGGAAGTCGTTACCTTAAAATGGTAATTACTAGATAGAATACACATACGAGAATGAATTAAGACAAAGTAGAGGAGTAGATTTTAGCGAATGTCTTGTGTGGCCGCAGTGCGAGTTAAAGAAAAATAGTTTCAAACAATTTATTTGCAATCAATCATGGCGAGTTTGAATGGTTAAAAGAAAATAAAAAAAATTCAGAGACAATTAAGTGTAAACCACCGGCAATTTTAAGTTCGATCGACGAGAATGCAAACTAATCGTTTAACTCTCATGATTGTTATGATTTTTCTATTTCAGAAAACTAACCTGTAAGTCGCCCCTAACAGGTGCCCACATCCCGGGATGGAAAACTTTTTACTAGAAGTTGTTGGGTTTCTGGTTATTCTGAAGAATTCATGTTAGGAAAATGGCATTAACATTCGATTTGTCATAAAACGGATGAATTCTCTTGTATTTTCATTGTTCGCTAAGAATAGTAATGTTTCACAAAGAGAGAGATTTATTATAAATTGAACTATGAATAGCGTTATGTGCAGTTGTAGTTGTAGACATTTCGCTGACGAGCCGGCGATGGCTGTACATGAGAAATACTTGGTCTTTCTTCCGTTTTTAAAGCGCAAACACAGGTGTAGCTTAACTGTTGAATTATCATTCACTTTGCGGTGCAACTCTCTTGGGAATATCAAACCAAACCCATTACAACAAAAAGCAAGTGAAAAACTCGTCATCTCTCGGCTGGGATAGTTGCCAGCGCGTTGTTATGACCTAATTTCCATCGAGAGTTTTTCTGGACACAAGCTTGTCAGCTCTACTCACATCATCACAACAAAATAAACTCGCCTTATTGAAACCTCATGTTTAGACCACATGTGCATTCTAATTTCTTTGCACATCGACAAGTTTTGATAGTGATCACAAATTGCACGGCAACAAGTTTGGTTGCCTGGTCTGCCAAAGTTTCGGTCAGTCGTTCAGTTTCTCCCGAACGGAACAACCGCGAATGTAATAATTATTTTCTTAATCCACGTGGCAAAAGAGACAACCCCCTCACAAGGTGTCAGCCAATCAGATGAGCGGATTCGCCGGTTTTCTCACATGATCTTCAATACATGAACAACTTGGTCTTACTCGTTCAGAACAACATATCTTTTATCCATTCCGGTACTAGCCAAACATGAGTTCATACGATAAGCTTGTGTGCTTTCACTGTACGGTCACCCAAGGGGAAAATTTGGAAAGCGAGACCGAAGAGGAAGAAATTACTGCGATCTCATGGATCGTCATGGATCTGGACACAAACCAGGTACAAATTTATTTTTTTTTCTACAGCGGAAATGGTGAAACATTCTCTCGGTGAATGTCTCAAATGAGTCACCGGTACCGCGAGATACATACAGAGAATATATTTTTCTCTCTACGCGCTCCTGGCATTGATTTATAAAAAAAATTGAATTTATTTATGTATGTGTCAAGCAATTGTTTCCTTTATATTAAATTTAGACAGGCTCTCCACTGACTAAAGTTGTGAAATCGTCGCTCATCGAGGCTAGTGAAGAACTGGACGAGAATTCGGTAACCAACCAAGCCGAACAACTTTATGAAGTCTATGAACAGGTATGAGTCAGAAAATGGTTTGTTGAGGGGGCGATTTACAATATTTCTGTGTGCTTACAAAGCCAGTCTGAATAATACTGGCTTCGGTGTTCGTTCGCTTATTCGCTAGAAATGTTGGCAGTTAAGAAACATGTAAATATTATGTACATATGTGGCCTGCCCCGATCGCCGTCTATGATTTCAAGGAATATAATTCATGTATTTTTTATACCAAGTTTGGAAAACATCAGTCGTTTCTTAAAGAGGAAATTCTACGCTTGAAAAACTTCTTTCATTTCGGAATAACAATGTTTTAAGAGGCCAAATTCAATAAACGGTTTATAGTTTCACATTGGGGATAAAAATATACGCCAAGTTTATATTGATCTCTTGGGGATCGATCGGTGTCATGAAATCTTCGCAATTCAGTGCTTTGCGGGAAATAATTCTGTCTTGAGAAATAAAATATTTAAAAAGGACAAACAGTTAATTTTTTGCGGTGGTCTGTTCGATGTCTGAGAATAAATATTCGACGTAAATTGTTGAGATCAGAGATTGTATCAAGGCTTTGAGAGATGTGTTACAACTGAGAGGTCGACGAAGATTAAATCCCGTGGTTTATATAACACTAGAAAAAAATCAGGCTCGAGACACAGTGTGGGAGCGATGCCGAATTTATGTTTATATTTTAAACAAGAGCAAATAATAGTTATGCCTATGTCTTTTGTGAGGTCCGGTATAGTTGTGAGAGCTTTTCTATTGCCATAGTTGCAACAGGGAAAACCACCGAAATCTCACAATATTTTTCTCTACTTTATTTTACCCCCAACCCCCCCGCTCGACATATTATTTTCTCTCATTACCATCAAATGTAATATTCATGGCGCTTATCAGATCTTCAGAAGAAAGTGTTAAAACGGACCTCAAGAAAACCAATAAGAAGAATAAGAATAATGAGAAAATCATACAGTCAATAAAGGGCAATCACAAAGTTATCTCGAGTGGTAAGGGAAGGCTCTAGTTCCTGAGGTCGTCTTCATTTCGGCTGTGACATTCAATACCGCGAGGTTTATGAACTTGTTTTGGCCCATCTCAAAATATTCGCCAATTTGTAACATCTCTTGATTTTCGGCCGGCCAACGTAACCTGGACTAAATTAACATTTGATGTATGATAACGAATAGGAAGTTTATATATTGATCCGGACAGCGCGCTAAAAATACGAACTATTAACTTGGCACTCTGCGTCAGAGGCCGTATTATTATCGAGAATAACACGAAAGAGGAGGTATTTTTATGAAGCCCATTGACGTATTGTCGTTCTCTCGGCTGGCAACCATTCTCTTTCGTTTACCATAAAGCAAAACAAATCGTTCGCGAAAATGATGCTATAGAATGTGTATGGTTATTATAAACGAACTCCAAAACACACTGCATGATTTTTTTTTTTCATTTGTTGTTTAATCCGCGAGATAATAATTAAGAGAGTTCGCGACAATCCCAAATGGAAGACCTTCGGAGGAGACGTTGATCTGCTGGCGTTTTCCCTGCGTTTCTGTATCAGGAAACCCACTCGAGTGAAGCTGTCACAGTGCTTGACTGACAGCCGTTGTTTACAAAAATATATTATGGTTTGGTTTCTTTCGCCAGTTAGCGTCGTTAGATTAGCCGTCGTACAAATCAGTTATCAATCCCTGTATTTCGATTTTGGTTTTTTTTATGACGAATACTCGCCTAGAATTGACTCTTTTGAAAGCAATTACTTCAACATTGTCGTATTTGAAAAGCAAGTGTCTGTGTACACGAAAATTTCTAATTACAAACTGCTTTCTCCAATTTATAATTAATTCAACTAATTGTTCTCGTCGCAGCGAATGCCTTTAATACAATTTACATTGTAAGAGTTTTGCCTGTGAATTATGAATAGTTTGTAGGCTTTAGCTTCTCTCCTAGGTTATAGCTTTAGTTACTAAATTGCGGCTATATTTGTTGGTTTCGAAAAATAATTGCTGTTTGGTTAAAATCTTAAAAGCCTGACGCCAATTCAGAAAAATGGGGAAGAATTTGCTTTCTTTGAATTTTCGAGTTGGCAACGTTGAGAACTATCGCATCTACAACTTTCATTTCTCTTTCTTTTGGCAGCAAACTGGGTCTTTGGCTAATTTGTTCATTGTTAAAACTTGATGTTGTTAAAACTGTCCGAAGCAGAAAAAAATACGACGAACAATAACGAAAAATTTGGCACGGTAGCAAAACCTTATGAAAACCTAGATACTGCTACTAAAAATTAGTACAGCAGCTGTACTAGAAAGAAATTTCAAAAGGACTGTGGTTGAAGTAAAAATTACCTGAGTTGACTGAATACAGTATAGTAAGATTTAAGTTACTCTTTCGGTTTAAGTCATCCATAACGAGTGCTACCGTTAATGATTTAGTTTTCAGCTAGCATTTAACGGGTAGTTTGGGACATAGATGTACATAGATCGACTGTACAATGTACCTGTTTTGTCTACACCCCTCTCCACTAAGTTGGGGAGAAGTAAGCGAACGGAATGATCACCTCTGCCCCTTAATCTTAAGCTTAATCTGAGTGATTATGATCTTGAGCTGATTTCTTAGAATGAATATCTACGCAAATTAGCTGATTACTACCAACTGGCCTTTTACCGACACTTTATTATAGTTGATGATTGGTGATTGGAGTTGGTTGATGATGGAGTTGATGACAAAAGATTAGACCTCATAGTTTTTGATATCTAAAAATTCACGATGGTAACATATGACGAAGGTTGATGATGATCAATCACTGATGAAAGCTGCCGAGTAGTAGGTGATTAGAGGTTGCTGCCGTTGACAGTTGGTGATGGTGATGATGGTTGTGATGATGATGGTGACGTTGATGACGACGACGACGATGATGATGGTGATGATGATGATGTTGGTGGTGGTGATGATGATGATAGCTATGATAACTACTACTTAAGGTAGCTGGTTAGAAATTGTTTTTTTTCTCTGTTTCTAATGGGAGAAAAGGGTACAAAAAGTAAGCTTAAATAAAAATTATTGGTATTTCTCACTCTCGGCAATCTCTTGAGTGAGATATGTTATCAATTTCAAAACTAAATATTTTCATCGAACGTAATAAATTACCATGATTAATTATTAACAGCAAGATTTGTCACATAAAATTCATAACGTATGATTAAGTAATAATGTTGAACTATTTATTTTATCAGAAGTCTTAGTAAAACAAAGTTATACTGTGCATTTGTCGTCCTTTATTTGCGGGGCCGTGATTTGTAATTGTAAGAAATTGACATTTTTAAAGAAATTAGCATATTTGCCATTCTACCTCTTTGTCAAATTTCTATTTTCTGTTTTTACTAGCAAACAGAGATTTCTTTTTGTCACGAACGTTTGTTTAACCGAAAAATAATTGTTTTGGTATAAGTAATAGGAAAAGTAACTGAATTTGGGAACGAAAAATATTGTGTCTGATTTGTATTACATTTCGTGCTGAATTTTTTCGCGCTGATGTTGGATCTGTCTGATTCAATAGCACATAGGTCGAAATTACCTTTGTGGCGTAATTTTTTTTGATTACCGTAAGTAAAATCAAGGATTAATTGTTTGTCACTGACGTCAGTATCCCCAGGTGATTGTCGATACAAATGTTGGAAGTCGAACAATTATTGGCACTTCGATTTTTTTTTGTGATATTTGCTAGAACGTCAAACCAACAAGAACATTTTCTTCATTTTCTTTTGAAACCTGAAAAGTAATTCAAATTCAAATTCGTAAAGAAATTCAATGATTGAAATGGTTAAGCTAGTTGTTTTGTTTACCTTTTTTTGGCCATTTATGTAATTAAGTTCTTGTCGTGATTTGGAGATTTCTTGCAACAGATTGTTTGCCCACGAGGCACATGAGACTTAAGGGAGAGAAATTTAATTTCCTTAGGGTCCCAACAAATCGAAAAAATTATAAAGCTTTTATAAATGCACATAAAATGATCGCAAGCATAAATTTACTACATCTCTCATAAACTATATATTTATAAATAAAGTCGTCTTCTTTTTGTTTTCGGCTTTATTTGACCTTATTCGAAACGTATGGTTTACTGGCATATTTATGTTGAAAGTTATTAATAATATTTATATTTATTCTAAAATATGTTAGCACAATCGAAATTCGTTAGTAAAACTAGCAAGAAGGTAGCATTTCCAAAACTCAATATTCACAATAAATTTGTCGTAAAACGCATGTTTTATTTATGTCAAATCGCCACAATTGAAAACAAGGAACGTCACTGCCGTCGCTCTTTGATGGTAATTATTCTCCCACCGAGCGTGGTTGCGGGTAAATGCACGAACGTTTGTACAAGTGACATCCCTCGTAAACTACAAGCCATCACCCCCTCCCCCTCGGGCTGTATTGTACGTTCTCTTATAATAGTCGGGAAAAGGTTTTAATACCAGCAGTGATAAATGATCAAAAGGTTGATAAAAACAGTTTTTAAAAAACAAGCAATTTAATATTTTTACTAACCTTTTCAAGATACTTATAGCTCTTCTATATTTCCTCTCGACATTGAATGGATACTTTTTGATCGCCAGGAATAACCGATCGAAGATTCTTCGTATCAGTGATGCATGTTATCTTACGTGCTATTTTCATTGCAATAGATTTCGTTTATTGTTCATTTCCAGTGATAAAGTGCGTTGTAGCAAAGTTTTAAAACAGAGCTCTCTTACCATCCGGTAACCGGAAGTAAACTGAGCTAACCGGAAATAAAGACAGTAACCGGAAGTAAACACGCATTGATTAAAAGTTTGTGACTTCTGAATTATTCACGAGCCAATAAAATGCATCAAATTTTTTTGTTACCCGCATGGAAGTTTTAAACAACACCGGTAGTCATTATGAAGAGAATTATTAATTCGTAAGAGTTTTCAAATCATTAAAATTCGCCAGGTTATTTGTATTTTTAAAAACGATATAGTTTTCCTGTAAGTGAAAATGAAACGAATGTTGACAAAACCGAAACTATACGCTTTGTTTATTCGGTTTAAATATTGCCTCAAACTGTCGCGTAGGGTTACAGCTTTTGTACCTACGTCAGTCGTACGTTTGATCACTAGGATACGAAGAGCAGGGGGTCGAGAGATTGTGGTAGCAACATGCGAATTCTCCCACAGAAAACTTTAATTTGAATTTTTCTTCGTTTCCGAATACCATCCTACCCGCTTACTATCCCTATAGGTCTTTCTCTTAAGAATCAAGTTTTTCATTATATAATTTACCCCGTTTCTGTGGGTATATTGAACAACAAAAAGAATCCTTTCAAAATAAGAGTTCTGATATTCAGATAAAATAACTTGTTTTTTTATATATAGATTCGAGTTACTAGTGGCACCGGCTGGTCTGTTTTACTCATTATTATTGAGGTAAAAGCATTCCAGTCCTAGTTTGTTTTTTTAAATTAAAAATAACTTATTGAAAACATACCGATATATTGATACACCGCGAGCTAAAAATAATTGAAGTGCTTTGATAAATTCTGTTTTCAACGGAAATAATAGTAACGCAAAAGAAAATATGGTAGTGAGTTTCTAATTCTGTTAATGTGTGACGACTGAAAAATAGCTTAACCTTTCTAAACTTAGAAGTTGTTTCTCCTATACGGCTATTGTGCGGTTTCTTTTTTTTGTCGTCCATTTTCGTGCGTTGTTTCCATCGAGTTTTTGCCGCACAACCGACTTCTTTTGCTAAGACCGAAAGTGATGTCTTAACTAAAAGTTCTTAGAAAAACAATTTTATACTGTTTTATGGTGTGCATCTTAATTTCTAAAAAGTTTTAACAAAGTTTCCAGTGTATATTTTCTGGGCCACTTACGTAGGCGCTAGCTAGGCGTTCAGCGGGATGAAAATAATAAGTGTGAGAAAAATTAATTTAAGAAGTTCCTTCTTTGTATTTTAAAGGAAAAAAAAACATTTTTGTTTTCCTTAACTTCGTAAGTAAGTCAAGATGATGCTTGTTTTTAAGTACGGCTTCGGTTTCCTTTAGTTTTCTTGTTCACGTTCTTGTTGATAACGTAAAATTTAAATTCGCAAGTTTATTCGCTTTGTTGAGAGTTTAGAAAATTTTCTTGCGGTAGATAAAGCCGGCGAACACGTGTTGTGGTTGCTGTGCTAACAAGCAGTTTATCGATCCATGGTTTCCAAGCGGTTACCAGCCAATGACGAGATGGAGCAAACGGAATGCACGTGCTTGTCATTCTAACTGTTGTCAGGACCACGAGCCACGTGTTTTGGTATCAATTTCAAATATTGGTCTTTTTGTTGATGCCATTAAATATATATTTATCAAATCTATAGTGATATTGACAGTCGAACGGTGTAGATAAGTAACCTTTTCTTTGTCGGTGAGTTTGAGCTTGAAGAGTTATATAAGAGTTTTCACCTAAGGTTTAAACATCACAAAGACAGCTCTCGTGTTCAGTCGAGGATATCCTTGAGCAACAAAACTAAAGCTCTCGAGCCACTTGCCTTTTTGTTTTTTTCTGCTTTTTCGTTGTAAGAGAAGCCAAGGAACTGTGCTCAAATCATATATTAAATAAGAATATACTTAGAAGTCAGAGTCATCTTTTTTTTTACATAATTCCATTTATGTCATGATGAATCAGCATCTAAAGGTCAAGCGCAATTAACTTTAATGACTTGTATTGCCTGTAGAACGGTTGAGTGTGATCTCGTGTCGGGCAGATATTTGGCCAAATAAATAAAATTTTTAAGCTAGCTTGATATTTACTTGTATTGGAACCAGGAAAACGGAAGGCGTTCTAAAAATGGCATTCTGCTGTGTTTTGCGGCTTTAAGGGATTCTTTAACTTTGTGACTGGAAACTATAACCAACGTTTATTGTTAGATAAACAAGGCCTGTTTTCATTAAACAATATTTGCTTTAAACACAACATGTTAGATTTGAGTGAGGACAGAGATTTTTTCTCTTTCCCATATGTGGGGTTTTTGGGGTTCTTTCAGCGAAACTTGGATTATATCCCGTTTCAGTCGTTTCAGTGATAAAGCCTCACTCGTATCTATGTTGTGTTTACACATAAACCACTGAAGGTCATCTAGTACTCTGTGACTGTTTGCTTTGTTTGTATGTTTATCCGGCTCGTAACAAAATTCCGCTTTTATTTTTATCAAGCTTACAAAAAAGTATTATGAAATATTTTGTTTGGCCTTCTTTTCTGTGTGACAAAATTTAAAAACTTTTGAAGTAGTTTGGCTTACAAGGTAACTGAAGTTTTCCTCTGCAGAAAGTAGATGGAGATAATATTTAAAAAATTTATGATTGTAAACAAGAAAAATATCGAGAATACTCGATACCTCAGCGTCTTCACGACACCATGTTCAAGGGGAACACAAATGTGCTAAATATCTGACAGTACTAGCACACTATAGAAGCCATAAGTGAACAATAAAACACAACATTGGTTATGATTGATATAAACCTGTAAATTTTACTAATATCAACTGGTAATGATGTCTTCTCAGATAAAAAAAACAACCATTAAACCCGATTCGCCTATATGTATAAGTCATGGGGCTGAGTAAAATTAAGGATTAAAGACCTACAGGGATAAGCGGGTTGGACGGTATTCGGAAACGAAGAAAAATTCAAATTAAAGTTTTCTGTGGGAGAATTCGCATGTTGCTACCACAATCTCTCGATCCCCTGCTCTTCGAATCCTAGTGATCAAACGTACGAATGACGTAGGTACAAATTTGGAAAATCTTCGGAGGTATTGGGAAACGTTCGGGAATCTTCGGAATTTTTCGAAAGTCTTCGGAAAATGTTTGTAGATCAATTTTGAAACTTTGAAAACTTTCGGAAAATCTTCGGAAATCAGCGATATCTTCACTAGTGAGGATATGGAAAATGTGTCCTTCATATCCCAGATGTAGCTTCCTATGAAATCTACGGGTGGCGGATTTTACAATAAAACACTCAAATCTGTATAATAAATGACCATATTAGATGGTTTTCATCCGGGAGGCATATAAGCTTGATGTGTTTGAACAAGCGATTATGGTTATGTTTGTTGCATTCAACCGCCGCCTGGTTAACCCAGTTGGTAAGGCGCCAGTCTTTCGTGCGGCAGGCCCGGGTTCGATTCCCGGTGCCGGACCTTCACTCAGGGTCT